>JANTPZ010091317.1:0-41464 GCA_025593235.1 Vachellia pachyceras
TTCCGGTAGGTTCCATTCAAACTGATTATTCATTTGTGTGCCACTTCCTCTATTTTATAGTCAAATAACAAAGTAATACCAAGTTATCAACATGTAAAAGGTGGCTCTAATCTCTTGAACAAAGTCGGCCTTTCCCTTTCATAGCATCATTTCATTGTTTGGTTAGCGTAAGCATGTGTAACTGCTGTCTGATTTAGATTTCGTGCTATTTTCGTAATTGTTCTATTTCCTTGAATGTTACTGTCCTGACAGGAACTGCCCGAAAGCTGGGGAGAAACCAGGCCATTGCACCTCAAACTCGGGTGGTTCGTAGCATCTCTCTTAAGGATGTGATTTCAGCCCTGGAAAGGGAGCCCCAGATGTGCAAGTCACCACTAATATATAGCTTGTATGAGAGAATTCATTCCGATTCCCTGGCTGAATAAAAGATGAAGCTGGTTTGGTAGATTTGGGCCTTGTTAATTCATTATCGAAGAAACGAAGGTCTGCTCTGGTCGGGGCTGATTGGAGCTATATTCTTCTGGCTTGCTACTACTGGGTTAGATATTTGGCCTGTCGAAGCTAATGTTAACTTTGATGTTGGCAATCAATCCAACTAAGGTTATCTTTGTGTATAAGTGGAGAGGTTTGCCGAGTTCTATGTGCATGTTCATGCCAACTTTGAAGCTAAGTTCACACCCAGGTCCAGATTTACAACTCGAAGGCTATGGTTGCCGAAATATTTTGACTAGACTTTCAATTTTAGCAATGTTAGATCCATTTTCCATCCAATAAAACGGCATGTGTTGAAATTGAGGTTCTGTTTAGTCTTTTAATCGTGTCATTGATCACATAAACATAGCCGCTCGCATTGCACGGTGAACCAGAACGGATTCTTGAGAAAATTTGTTGATTTTGCATATAACCGTCAATTTTGATTGTCAATGTAACATACGGATCTTTTTATTGTTTCTATTTTCAACTAGACAAGCTTTGATTTGATATTGTAAGATGAAATGCTGAGACGGCCCCCTAGATGGTGGTTATAATGTAACTTCATAACAACACGGTTTGTTTCAGTTTTTTCTTAAAATAAAATATTACCTTATCAATTAAAAGTAATTAATTGTTTATGATTACATCCAACAGCAACAATAGACCTTTATCTTATTTGGTGGTTTACCTACGTGAATCACATATTGGCATTCTGTTCTATAGTAAAATATCTATAAAGCCACATTAAGTGTACGATTTGGTCTTCCTCTGTATCTTCTGAATTACTCCACACTGCTCAATTAACCATTGTCGATGGTACATCCAACTTCTAATTTTAATTGAATCTTCACGTATAAATCACTCAATAAAATCTGTAAATAAGTTGAAAATCAGTTATTTTTTAAAACTCAAATTAAATGGACTATTATTACTTGGGCCTTTTTCTTTGAGGTGATTGTTCAAGAATACATTTACTTCTGAGCCAGCTTTTTGCTGCGTTTCTGTTTTGCTATCTGTATTTTACCCATATTTTGTTATTAAGCTCAGTGCAACGAGCTCCATACCTTCAGGTGTAACCAGAATATTCATGATGAACTGGAAGTTATCAAATGCAAATACGTATAGTCGCAGTCAGCATCTCAAAAGTGCTTCGGATATTACAAGAGCAGAGATAAAAAGATATTGGAAAACCGTCATATGCTTACAGAGTCACGGAATTTGTATGCAAGGAAAAATGTTACGAGTAGACATTCAATCATCATACTACGGAGTTAAAGCTCTCTTTCTGAGAAAACCGGACAGAACCGATGACGGTACATGTACAACCTACTTGCTGCATACTAAGACCTGAAGCATAAGAAAGAATGCAGACAGCAGACACCATTGAATTCTATGCTCACACCTTTGTTTAGTCATACTCTAAACACTAGAGCAAAATTTCCGAGCATTGGGAAGCAATATATTTCAATGGCCGTTCAAGATCCTACAGTTAACCCGCAACCAAGATTACACTCAATAGTCCTGACCCTGTTTGCTTTGTGTCGGTTATCTGCTACCAAGGTGTTTCTCTTTACTCCGTCAATTCCTTGAAGCCATACTGCATGCCAAGTCTTTCAACAGTACTTTGGCTCAGAACGCCTTTCAAATGCAACTCCTTCAAAAGCTTGGCAGCAACATCCATTTCTCCTTCGAAAGCAAGCCCTTCAATTAGAATGGTGTATGTTGTCTCATTGGGCATGCATCCTTTATCTATCATCCTTTGAAACATCTCCATGGACAAGTCTGTTCTTCGACATTTGCAGAGACCAAGTATGAGTGCATTATAGTTATCGGTATCAGGCTTGTACTCATTTTCTTCCAAAACCCTGAATATCTCAACGGCCTCATCCAACATGCCCTCTCTACACAGTCCTCTAATCAGAGATGAATAAGTATAAGAACCTGGAGTAAATCCATACTTTATCATTTCATATAGTAGCTGAAAAGCTGGATACGTGTTCCCTTTCCTGCACAAAGTTGAAATGACATCTTGGTAGAATTCATGCATGGGGCAATTATGTTTATTACCCAAGCTTTGGATTATGAAGAATGCATCTTGTATCTTTCCCACCTCACAAAGCATAGCAATAGCGTTGTGCGTCCCTTCATTAGGACTACAATGCCGAAGTACCATTTGTTCTAGACACTGAACTACAAGATCCACCTTCCCTTCATTGCAGAGGCGGGCAATAATTGGATTATAGCTGGCTGCAGTCGCCTTGAACCCATTCCTTGTCATTTCATCTAAAACCTCGAAAGCATGTTCAGTTTTTCCATGGAGGGAAAGAGAAGTGATTAATATATTATAGGTAACTATAGAAGGAGACTGATTCTTTCTATGCATCTCAGCCAAAAGCTCATTAGCCTCCTCCCACCTCCCTTCATAGCACAAACTCCTCAGCAAAATGTTATAACTCACAACACTAGGATCAAACCCCTTTGCCGGCAATTCCCTGAAAAGCTTAATAGCTTCTTCAGTGCGACCTTCCTTGCATAAACCTGTTAACACAATATTGTAACTCACTAAATTGGGCTCCCCACCCTTGGCAATTATTTTATCTAGAAGTTTCATGGCCTCATCAGATCCCCTTTCCTTATAAGCAGCTTCAAGTAAAAAAGAGTAAGTGAATGCATTTGGGACCAACCCCTTCTTTGTTAATCGATCTAAAAGTTGCAAGCTTTGATTTAAACTCCCATGCATGCATAGCCCTTTAACTAGAGTGTTATAGGTAACAGTATTAGTTGGAAATCCACGCTCCTCCATTCTTTCAACTAATTGCATTGCATACCCAACATTACCCCTCTTGCATAGATAATTGACTAAGTATGTGTAGGAAGCTGCGTCAGGTATAATACCTGACCCTACCATCATCTCCATTACCCTGACAGATTTCCTCATCTTGTTAGCCTTGCAAAGATCATACGAGAGCTGAGTCGCTTGATTTACGTCAGGCTTGTGGCCTTTGCCTACCATATGCTCTAGATGAAGGAATGCATTATTAACTCTAAGCTCCTTACTTCTTGGGTCATTCTTCCCAATCCTCCAATCGGGCAGAGTAAAAACAGTATCTTTAGTAGAAATAGCTTTCTGGGTGTATGACAAAACCCTAGAAAAACCCTTCTTGAGTGAAAGGGCATGAATGTTCGGAATCTGAGAGTGAAAGCTAGAACTATTCTTTTTCGTGTTTGGTGACAGAACTGCGGCTGGAGATACAGTATTGAGCAGCGCAGCCATGGTTGAATACTAACTAACATCCGTATGAAAACAAAAGCTCAAGGTGTTAGGTTGGTTAAACCAGGAAAAACTACAAACAGCTTCAAGAATGGAGAAAGTATTGATTATTAAAAACAAAAATAAAGATTGAAAGAGCGAAGTGGATGAAAGAGGCAAGGAACAAAATGTCCAGTGGCTCAACAGGTTAGGTTGGAGAAAAGAAGAACGACGGAGAAAAGAGAGAGATACCGGCAAGCATTTCTCAATTGTTCTCGGACTTCCGTGATATCGCTAGGTCCCAACTCCCAACCACAGCTCCCTCCTTTAGTTATCCGGAACTGTCAAGTGCCTTTGCGCTAAACGTTTTTCTACTTTTTACAACTTTTTATAACGTAATTTACTAATTCATAGTCTATTATAAACGTATTTTCCTAAATCAACGTCAATGGTGAATGTCCATAAACTCGTTAATCGTCTCCATTTCTCCATTACATTGCATCGTGAATGGTGCGATTCTATTTTGGGAAAATTCTTTCATAATTAACGTCAAAAGTGTTAATTATTTGTATTACTATAATAAAAATAAATATATAATAACTTGTTAGATATACAAGTTTTTAATTAAATTAAAACTGAAACCTCTACAGTATATATCCAGATATTGGAAAAGGGACTGCGTATTGTAATAAGAGAATGTAATTTTTTTTTTTTGATAAGGCAAAATGATTCATATTGAATAGTAATAAAGTTAGCGTATAGTAAAGAGAATGTAATTTTTTTTAGATAACAAGTTTTTGGAATTTTTCTTTAATATTTTTTTATTCAATTTAATCTCTTATTTAGTAAACTAGATGTTGTGGGTTCACATTCACAAATCTACACCATTAATAGATTTTATTCAATTGTAACTACTTCACTGGCTTTTATACGATCGCAAAAAGGTTTTTATTTGGTTAAACCAGTGTTTCGATTATGGGTCCGTTTAGAAAAATGATAGAGAAGCATTTTTACCATTTACGAGATAAATGTGTGAAAGAAATTATCTCATTTTACAAAAAAACATTGTTGAACGTGGTTCAAACGTTTTGCGAAACGAAGGATATATTTGAAGCAGTTTAACAAATGATTGACTGAGAAGCAGCCTGTAGTATATATATCAGTCACATGAATTAACAGATTGGATAGCCTAAGGCTCTCAGAAAATTGCACAAGTCTAGCATGTAGAGCTTGATCTTTGAATATGTCACTCCCTCCAAGCCAAAAGAGAAATAATATATTGCATGCCATATTACTATTATGGTCATCTTTGGTTCAATTAAGAATTACATATAATCATGATATATTAAATTAATCACAATATTTGGTTACCATTATGATGCAATTTAATATAATCTTTATTACAACGCATTACACCAAATTAAATAATCCTCATTACATAATTTTGACTATATAATATAGTTACAACTTGTATAAATTAACATGCGGGTTCTTATATACTTTATTAATAAATATTTAAACATTTATTTCCTTCATTTTTAGTTTTAATATAATTAAAAAAATTTATTTCACATTTTTTTTAAAAAAATTATTTCATAATTTATTGATAATATATCCAATAAATGCGCTGTACATCATATTCATTTCACAACTTCCTTTCTCTTACATAATCTAACACGCTCCATACTCATACTCTGACTTTTATCCTCTCTCCTCTCTGCTTTGTTTAGAGGGAAAGAGACTAGCCACCGAGAAGGTAGCAAACAACTAGTAATGCAATTCAGTGGATAACAGGCTTCAAGGGATGAGCCCTAAGCTTCGACAAATCCAGCCTCGAATCCAGATCTTCGTCTAGTTCACCCACAACACTACTGCAAGGTCCATAAAAAAACCATCCAGTATTAGAGTACGAGTTCTTAATATGAGGAGAGTACAGCAGAAATTTTACAGCAAACAACACCAAGAAGGACTTACATGTTGTCACCCCTAATGATGTTCAAACCTAGAACAAGTTGCTGGACACCTTCCTGTCATATAAGGATCAAGGATCAAAAGAAAAACTTTCAAGAAAGAATCTATAGCTGCTACAAAAGCTTAAGCAATGGCTCAGTTCTAGCTTAGTCAGAAGACAAGTATGCCCCCTTAACCAATAGTATATTTAGCGGCAAATCCACAACCGTTCAATTACTGTAAAGCCCTCACGATGTTCATTTTGATACATTAGGCACAGATTTCTAACTCTAAACTAAGTCAAAATGCAAAAGATCCTAATTTCTAACTCTAAACTGCATCAAATATTTTCATTTGGAGGAAAACCACTTACCTGAGCCATGTGCATATTCCAAATATAACAGCGTACACCAGGACTGCGACTTTAAAAGAAGATAACTGCTTATTTTCAAGTTATAATCAGAAAAGAAAAACAGGCTTTTTTCCTGGCTTAGATCCATACTTTATAAACATATTGTCAAACAAAATATTATATAATATTATTAGGTATGTATCTGAGGTCGTGATTTTATGATCTTCAGACAAGTTCCCTTGTAGATTTACATACCTTGGTAGAATAAACTCATTCGTGAGATTCATCAAGAATTATATTTGTTGCCTGTTCAAAACCTTTCAGGACTCCCTGAACAGAAAATTGCTGCCATTAGATTGAAGATACCTACTTGTTGCTGAGCTAATTTAGTGCAGAACACTAAAGCTCACCACTATATTTCGTCCATCATGTGTAATGACTGAAATGGTCTGCCAAAAAGTAAAGGCATCAGTAACAAATAAAATCAAACTAATAGCTTAAGTTAAAAGCAAAAGTACACCCTACTTTGTTAAACTTTGTCTTAAGTTTTATTTTGTACATCAACTTTAGCTGTTCAATGCCTTGACTTCAAAAAATGAGTTAAAATATTTCCTCTACTCTAACAACACTATTTTAACTGAAAGCTGCAACAATTTGACAAGGATAACCTATGAAAGCTTTGTGCCAAACATTGCCACCTTTGTACCCTTGATTCAACCTCGTGCAAAATCAAATTCCAAAAACTTCTCTATTCCAACTTGTCCACTCTATGTGTAATCTTCACATTTCCAATTAAATTCTATCTTCTATCAAGTGCCTTTTGTTTTTCTTGGCTTATTAAACCCTAAGAATGGGAGACAGAGCCAGGGTTTTTGTCCCACGAATTGCCATCTACGTCTAGGGTAAGTAATAACCATTTTGCTCTGTTTCTAAGCTGTTCTCCTCTTCTTCTCATTTGTTCTGTTTACCTGAAATGAAAAGAACCAGATAGTATAAAAAACTGAAAGATCCATGCAGTATGATGTCACACATAACAGCAATGGTCTGGTTCACCTTTGTGAGAGCCATCCTAACAGGGAGAATAGGAGAACCTATATACTTATTAGCTCTTTCAGCCATCCTAATAGAACAAATGAGAAGAGAAGAACCGCTTAAAAACAGAGCAACAATGACAACTTGCGTCAGAGGTACATGGGAATTCACGGTTGTTGGAAACCTAAAAGCCCAAGGCCAATACTTTGTCACTCAGCTGCCACTCCTACTCTGTTTTTCTGATTATTTTTCTGTTTTCTTTATTTCCTTTATATTCTGTTTCTGGCATCAATCTCGTGTAGAACTTTAGGAAAGTTTTTCTCCCTGATTTTTAGTGACTTTGATTGTAATATTGGATCTTCTGAGATTCTAGAGCAGCAACTGACCCTATAAAACTTTTTCTCTGCAAGTTTAACAAAATAAAAGAGGATTGATATCTGTTTTTCAACAATGGCAAGAAATTCTTGCATTTTATCACCCGTTCATGGGAGACACTATGCACTGAAGAATACAGTGTGTTTTGTTGAAAAAGAGTACAGAATTAAACATGCGAGGAGGGTAAGTACAACAGAGTATAATTAGAAACCCATAGAAGAATAGACAGATATAAAGTTAGAGTGGACAAAGTGGAACAATGCAGTTTTGGGATTTTGTCATTGCATGTGCTGAGTTAATTGGAACTTGAGATTATAGAGATTTGGCATGAAGCTTTGCCAGATTAGCTACGTCAGATTCCAGTCATCACTTTCTTCTAAAGTTATTGATGGTGTGGAAAAGAGAACAAATATCTAGAAGTTAAGGAACAAAATGAAACTACTCTAGGAAATAAAACTAAAGTTGTGGTGAAACCTGTGGGACCAAAAATCCACCTTTGCTTAAGATATATTTCAGGAGAACAACATTTAAAGAAGCATTGGTTTTCATAACTTGATTGCATGTAGTAAGCATAACATATAGTATACATAAAATTATGAAATTTGAAATATGAAGCATCATGTTAGTAGAAAATACACAAAGGACTCACGATCTACAAGAGACTAAGTCCAGGACCAGTTGACCTCTTGTACACTTTGGTATTAGCTAAGTTGATACCACACTGGCCCTGACGCCTCTGAAGCCTTTGACATCAAAACGTTATCAAACAAATGCAAATGAATCATCTGGAAAGGAACAAAAGTGAATTAAAAAAAAAAAACACCATTTAAGCCCAAATTTAAATTAATACATTTATCGCCCAAAGTTAAATTGAGTGTTCTTAAAATAATTTCATTCATACATGTTTCGGAATTTAAATTGAAATTGAAATTCATAAAAATCATAGATATTTTTTTTGAAAAATAAATCATAATCACATTAAAGAATAAGTAATAAATATTTTTATGCTCAGACATATTTTTTATGAATTGTAGAAAATATAAGAAATAGGTTTAAGACTTTTGAACCCTGCATTTTAATATAAATTTATTTTACATATTAATACATAGATATATTGATTATATATCAACATTTGAGGAAAAAAATATTGATATCAATATATTGATATTTAATCAATATTGAATTTTGTTATATTAGCAAGACAATCTATTTTAACTGTTCATTTACAACTTACAGAAAATAACAAATAATGGGCTTTGGTTTGTTAATTGAGAACATCATGTTGAGAGTTACTTTCAACTATGACTCCCCTCAACAAATTGTTATGTTTGGAACCTTTAATAATATAAAATGTGGTTATTGCTAAAAAATAAGTATATACTTTTTACAATTAACTATTACATGGCTGGATATTTTAGAAATAAAAATGCACTACTCATGTTTATTAATTAAAAACCTCCGTAATAAGTTTCCTCAAAGATTGGCTTTTGCATAATATGCTGCGAATTATGAGAGGTCAGAAACCATCATATTTTTCCTACTGAGATATACACTAAAGAGAGTATACTAGTAGAGTTATGGTTTATCATGATATAAAGAGTTTTTCTGTCTTTATCAGTAATAAATGCATAAGATATAGAATTATGGTGTGTATTTTCATTTTTCAGGTAAAAATGGTGTGTATTTTTAAGTACCAACATTGTTAGTAGCCAAAAAAAAATGCGTGCTATTCTGATAAACATCTCGCGTCTTCAATCTTAGCTACGTCTGCTTCCTTGGGTGCATCTCTGGTCCTGGCTGCAATGGCGAGAGCGGCTTGCAATCATTTAATCCCCAGTTTAGTGCATCCACTGAAGTTGACCCTCCACAGGAATCAACCTCTCTTCACCGGAAACTCTCATTTTACAGGCATTTTTGGCAATCGGCGGCGCTTCTCCACTTCTAAGATAAGCATGAGCCTAAGAGCCGGTATCGTTGGTCTTCCTAACGTTGGAAAATCCACTCTCTTCAACGCAGTTGTAAGCCATTCGTTTCCTTTCTTTTACTCGGCCATTATGTTTTTGTGTTTCAAAAATTGAGAAGAAGCTATAGAGACTGCCTTTATTTTTAAACTTTGGGCATCCATTGAAACAAGGGAGCTTTCTTTTCTAAAGTTCCATCTTTTGGCTATCCAGATACAGAATTGATAGTGGAGTGCTTGATTCTAGCTCATTTGCCATAACTCTGCATGTGATTGAATGAATAGAAGAAACCATCTTTCACCAGATTTCATCTCTTTTCTTCTTCAGTCTGCTGGGTGAATAGAGACTCATTTTACTAACCGTATTAGGTATGCTGATTTTTAATAAAGCAGAGGAGGTCTATTGCTAATTAGTTATTCTTTGTCTCTGAAATCTCCAAATGGTCCCTGATTTTTTTTTATTTAGAGGGGCGGGTTCTAACACCTGAGGTTATCGTCAACCTCTCACTTTAAGAGGAGCTTTCATGGAGAAAAGATGCACTTATATTTGCCTTTTGTTAGAATAATATAATTAAGGATTTTGTATATAATCAAGAAACAAATCAGGGCTTAGGCAATCAATCAGGGATTGATCAACCAATCATATTGAATAGATATAAATGCATGGGCTCTTCACTCCTGTATATATAGACCATCTTTGTGTACACATCAATACAAGGAATTCAGATTATTTGTTCATTCTCTGTAATTACTTTCCACCTTTGATAGTTCTCTGTGTGTGTTGAGAATCATTTTTGAAGCTTTGATATTGCTAGTTCATGCCTTTAATACCATAAAACATCAAAGTGGTTTCTCTTTCAAGCTGCCCTAATAGATTGAAAAGGGCTGCTGCTGGCCAAAAAAATAAGAGAGAAAGAAAGAAAAAGAAGCGAGGTTGCTGAAGTTCGACTTATCTGCAAAAGTGATCTAGTCTACAATTTTGGTTGTTACTTTAGGTTAACGGATAACTTAATCTAAAAGATGAATTCTCTCTGAAACTGAGAACAAGAATGATGCTTTATTGGATAAATTTTATAGATTCCTTTGGCATAATTATACAAGCAACTAGCTGGCAGGCCAGCAGGGATCTTCCACATATGTATATTATCAACTATCTAACAAACTATAGTGATCACCTTTTTAAAGAATAAAAATTATATTAGTTTCTCCAAGTTCTGGTAACTATATTTACTCATTGTTGTGTGGATGTTCTGTGTGATTTTTTCTGTCTAGCTCTTATTGCTATTATAATCCATCAAATATTGATATATTGTGCTTGTATATTTCTAGGTTGAAAATGGAAAGGCTCAGGCAGCTAATTTTCCTTTTTGTACAATAGAGCCAAATGTAGGGATTGTTGCTGTTCCAGATCCTCGTCTCCATGTGCTTTCTGATCTCAGTAAGTCTCAGAGAGCAGTCCCAGCATCTATAGAATTTGTAGATATCGCAGGGCTAGTCAAAGGTGCAAGTCAAGGAGAGGTATTCTAATAATCTCTCCTTTGTGGTGTATGTATCATCAAAGACTTATTTTCAATCTTTTTCATAATTGATCACATTTTCTCCTCTGCTATGAGCTTGTTGCTAATTACAAGTGTTTCAGGGGCTCGGTAACAAGTTTTTGTCCCATATTCGTGAAGTTGACTCTATACTTCAGGTATCTCTTACCATTTCCTTGATGTTGTTATATTGTTTTCATTGCTGTTACACTTGTTATTCTGTAAACCATCTTTCATTTGTAGATGAATCAAACTTTTTTCTTTGTATTGCTAATCATAAATGAAGTTTGGCAAATATATAATTTCTTTGATAAATTCTGGTTTTAATGAGTATTATATGTTATTCGATGATTTTATGTTGTTATGTATCTGTTAATTATTGCATCAGGTTGTAAGATGTTTTGAAGACAATGACATTGTTCATGTGAATGGGAAAGTTGATCCCAAGACTGATATTGATGTTATCAACTTGGAGCTTGTTTTCTCAGACTTGGATCAGGTCAGCTTATTTAATTTCATTATACACTGTTTTAACTACCTTCCTGTTCCTTTAGGATTCATTTTAAACATCCAAAATTATGGTAGTGGCCAGGTAACTTCAAATGTATTTACCTTGATTGTATATGTATTATGTATCTTCCTTCCTTTTCCTTTTCCTTTTCTTTTGTTTTTTTTTGGGGGGGGGGGTTGGATTCAGTTGGAATTGTGGCTGTCTATTTGTGTAATGATGGCTGCATTTTATGATTTGCTGTGATGAAATCAACTAGACAACTAAGGAGTGGAAATTCTGTTCTTCCATGAAATGCAGATTGACAAAAGATTGGAGAAACTAAAGAAGGGCAAGGCAAAAGATTCTCAGTCTAAACTCAAGGTAACAGTTGTAGAGTGCAACTATCACCTGTGACTTTTCCTATCCTGTTAGTTAATGGGATTGAATTGAAATATATTACTCCCTTCTGTCCTAAATATAAGCTCTCAGTTGTAGTGTAATTTACATTGCAAACCAGAACTTATATTTAGGACCAGAGGGAATACTAAAATTAATTTAAAACTTCTTGATTTTAGGAGGAAGCTGAAAAGACTGCACTAGAAAAGATTCGGGAAGCACTCATGGATGGAAAACCTGCACGCTCTGTGACCTTAATAGATTTTGAAAGGGATGCTGTAAAGCATCTCTGCTTACTCACCATGAAACCTGTCATATACGTGGCTAATGTTGCTGAATCTGAGCTAGCTGATCCTTCAAGCAATGGCCATGTAAAGGAAGTCATGAATCTGGCGTCTGAATTGCAATCAGGAATTGTGACAATTTCAGCCCAGGTATGCATTTAGAAAGGGGCATTGTGACTATTACCACTGTGCAGAACATGTTTCTTATTAGGCAGTCCTTTTGTATGAAACAGTGCTGGGGAATTTATCTAAATTTCTGGTAGCGCAGTGGTTTGTCTGCATCTTGTAAATTAGTGAGGGAAAAGAAAAGGATAGAAACATATCTTGACGTTCTTGAATTGTCAATTTAGACAGGCTATTAAGATGAGGTTTTTATTTGTTCCTGCAGGTCGAAGCAGAGCTTACTGAACTACCAACTGACGAAAGGCAAGAATACTTGAAATCTCTCGGTGTTAGTGAAAGTGGTCTTGGCAACCTAATTAGGGCAACTTATAGCCTTTTGGGGCTGCGAACTTACTTTACTTCTGGTGAGAAGGTAAGAGAAAAGTAGGGAAAATGTATTTGAATACAACAACAACAACAAAGCATTGTACCATTAGATGGGAACATGTATTTGAATATCTATCACAATTCACTTCACAACTGACCTTTTCCCCTTTAATTGTGCGCAGGAAACAAAGGCATGGACAATACTTGCAGGTTAGTTTTGTTTGCGTGTGAGCTTACTAATTTGCATTGTAGTAAAAGGTTACTGTCACTGGCTTTAGCCTGTTTGAATAACTGGTTATATATGAATTTGACTAATTTTTAACTTGAAATTTGTTTTGTTTCACCTGCTAATGATGTTTATTGACTGATCCTTTGTTTGGATGGCCTATTTTATCATGTAAGATCTTAGACACCTCATATTTGTTATAGAACATCAGTAATGATTGAATTGCTCATACAGTCACTGCCGATGTTGGATTGCTGTTGTTTTGATTTCTAAGCCTCTATTTTTCTAGGAATGACTGCACCTCAAGCTGCTGGAGTCATTCACTCTGACTTTGAGAAAGGCTTCATTCGAGCAGAAACAGTAAGTAAGAGGATATAGTTCTGAACTTAGATCTATACGTTGGAACATATAATTTGGCATTGCAAGCATCATAAAAATGCGAAGTCCTTGTTAAAAAAAAAAAAAAAAAAACAGAGAGAGAGAGAGAGAGACTAGTATATGGATTCTTCGAAAAAATAAAATAAAAGCAAACAAAGATTAGTTGTAACATTCAGATGTGGGATGTCCGATCCATTAAGTCCATAGAAAATACTTAATAAACCGGTTGTAAGCGTTGCACATTTTGTTAGGGGGCTAAGTTTTAAACCAAATTGCAAGGCAAGCAATATGTTTCAGAGTACTATTTCATGAGACATTGTTGAACACCAACTCTTTAATTAGTTAAAGATCAGGAGTTGTGAGTAATAACTAATTATCTCTGTGGGTTTATTTACCCCACGGCTATTAATATTTCAAACCTCTGGTTGTGATCAGTACTGTTTGCAGCCGCATGTATGTATAATATTACCCAATTCCAGATGAAATACTATCATAATTGACGAAATGCAGGGAAGAAAATATATTAGATTTAGTGGTCAAAGTTAAAAAAAAACCCCAATCCTATAGCTAAAATATCATACTCTTTGCTCAGCATATCACTCAGACAATTGCATATGACTTTCAATAATGTCTCCGTTAAACTTTTACTACGAATGTCTTGGAACTTACCTTGTACTCGTTACTGACGTATGCTATACATGAGACAGGACAATGAAAGCTGATTTTGACAACCGAATCTAATAAATCCCTCCTTTTTTTGCCCCAAAAAATGCTTACATTATATATATTGGAGCTATGTATATTGCAGGAAGACACTTGTTTTCTGCATATTTATGCTACACTAACACCTTTATTTTCTATTCAATTTTAAATTAGGTGTCTTATGATGATTTCGTTGGAGCTGGTTCACTTGCTGTAGCTAGAGAGAAAGGACTTGTAAGTTGTTTTCTTTTTTAATCTCCCTTGCCCTTGGCTTACAAAGTCTACAAACTAACTTAGTTCAGTTTCTGCTTGTCATTCTTTGCACCTAAGAAAAAGTTGGCTAGATATAGAATACTTCGCTATCTAGAAAAAGTTGGCTAATCCAGATTTCTATATACGCTTCCATCTTGGTTGAGATTTCCTGTAATAAGAGTCAAACTTTTGATGATTACATGTGCAGGGGGGTCCATATTGGGGTTGGATGTATCAATTTTTATCGAATGATTAGGTTAATTGAGATTTAGCATTATTCAGCATCGTCATGAATTGGATAATCTATACTTGAGCAATTCTGGGAAAAATGCAACACGAAAAAGTTAATTTTTATCTTTTTAGATGTAAGCATTCACTTTTGTCACGTAGAAGATTTGGATTATCTTCAATTCTTCATTCTTTTGGGGGGCCTGTACAGATTTATGAACTGTGAACTATTCTGAATTTTCCTGAAAAATTGTTCTAATTTAATCCGAACATGCATATATATATATATGTGTGTGTGTATGTTTGCAGCTGAGATCTGAGGGTAAAGACTACATTGTACAAGAAGGAGATGTCATGTTGTTTCGTTTCAACGTATGACCCAAGCACTTGCTGACGTCAAGTGAGGATCCACAGAGAAGTTGATATTTTGATCCACAACAACAGATATATAGAATTCTTTTGTCCTCAGCCAATTGCTGATTATAGATTTGGAAGGCATTCTTCTTTTTTTTTAATGTATTTTTGGCAAAATTGCGAGTGTATTACCGGCAGAATACTATGTAGTTATTTGCCTAGTCTTGTACGGATGCCTAAAAATGGATAGGATGTGAGAGAGAGAGAGATATGTTTATTGCATTACTTCCAAGTTAACAAAACAAAGTAGACTTTTAAGTAGGAATGTATGAATATTCGAATATGACTATTTAATTCTTAATTATATTTAGCACTCAATTATGTTTGCTGTCACTGATGGGACGTGATCGATGAACGCTAGTTTGCTTGCAAGTAATTGAATGCTTACTGCTATTGATCTGTCATCATTTATTAATATTGGCTTGCTTAGCTAAATATGTCTGAATCTTATGCCTTAAAGCCTAAGCTTAAATGGATTTTCTTTACAAAATGATTAACCATGATAAGCTGGTGGTGGATCCTATTTTATTGCCCTCACCTTAATAATCGCTATATGGACGGGAAGAATGGCATGAGCCAACCTTTTTACATGCATGCATACGATGTATATATTTATCGCACTTTCACTTAATTTTCTTAGAATATAATAATGTTTCTTTACGATGTAGCAGTAAGTGTTGGGGAATATAGTATTAACTTTAAGAATTAAAAGTTTTAAGATCTTAAATATGTTAGTTAAAAAACTGCATGATGAATTTTGTTTTAGGTTGTGACAGCCACGAAGTTATGTTACCAGAGGTGATAGCAGGATATTGATGGGTCATTATTAATGAAGTTATTACTAACATTTTTGCTGGTTTGGTGCCAACATTATACTTATATAAGCAACCACAGATCTGATGATGATAACATATGTTTAGTCTTCTTGATTTGAAATATGGCCACCGTTATTCTCTTTCTTTCTTCTTCTTTTGATTACTCAAATTTAATTTATTTTTAACTCTATACATGAGACATACTTTTCATAAAAAAATGTATCATGTGAATTTTGTATTTGTTTCACAATTTTACGGAGTGAATTGTTCCATAGAAGGTTAGAGACTTTCCATTAAAAATATATGAATCAGATGTGCACTATATAAATTTGAGGGTTAAATATTTTTGTCCTTAAACTACTCTCTCAGAAGTATTGGTATACATATTAAAATATCAAGTGGTCAAAATAGCATGTTTAACAGAAATATTGCACCTTTTTAATACTTGTCTTGTCCTTAATGTAAAATGTGATTAACCAATTTTATTAGATTAAAAAAGTTAGTTAATATCACAAGGTTTTTTTAAACGCCATAATTAATTTTACTTGATTCCCTTCTCTGTCTCATTCTCCTTCTTGATTATTGTTGAGAGAATATTAATATGGCTAATTTTAAAAACATGAGGGTTAATACAATTTTTGATCCCTCAAGTTTGTTCTCATTTTGGTTTTGATTTCTCAAATTTAAAATAAGTTATTCTGGTCCCTTAAATGGTAAATGGTCCTTATTTAATTTTTATTAAATTATAGGAATCAATACTTTAAATAAAATGAAACTTAAGAAATAAAAAACACAACTAGTTTTAAACTTGAATGACTAAAACCGAAAAGAAAGCAAACATGAAATGTTAAAGATTGCATTAACTCAAAAATTGATAAATATGCAAAAGATGTATTACTTTAAGGATCAATATAAACTTTTCAATTAGATCATATATTAAAAGTTGAATGAGTACTTGAGAAGCAATGTTAAGTACCTAATGCTCTTGAGAGAATAATTAATTTAAAGGCAAAAACACCTTTTAAACCTAATTTTAACATGTTTAGTTAATACGGAAACAAGGAGGGTTGCAAGACAAGAAAACTTGAAAACCAAATACTGGAGAATGGAGAGCTACATAATTTGGAAAAGGTGTCAAGTAAACTACAATTCATTATAGCCCTGTTTGGGATAGTGTTTGCGCTCCTCAAACGTACGTTCAACAATGTTTTTTCGCAAAACGAGATAATCTCCTTCACATATTTATCACAACTTGCGTAAAAGTATTTCCCTACCGCGTTTCCAAATGGACCCTATATCAACTAGAAAGCACTTTAGAATTGTGGGCTCAAAGCTCAGAAGTTAACTTCATCGATCTCTATTCACAAGACGATCTTCTCAACGCTGATTTATTACCAACTCAATTAGTTTGTCAGTTGACAAGAAATTAATTATATACAATTCAGTATTTATACCCACCAACTAGCTATAGTTATACTAGTTTCCCTCCTTTCTTTTTCATACACTGAAAGCGAAAAAAAAAGTTGAGTTTCTTTTTTCAGGTTTGAAGTAGAGTTGTAAATGTCTACATACAAAGAAAATAATTAGGCCAGCAGGAATTAAAAATCAGACGCAAAATTAAGGTCGGTGCAAATTAAAATCTTGATATTATAAGGTGAAGTGGTCCATTGACTCTGTGACAACACCTCGTGCCGCCGCCATGCATGCATCTTGTTGCAAAATATATACTATCGTTGGATGTTAAGTGCTATATTCTTTTCAAGTAAAACCCTTTAAGATACAACAGTGAAACCTATACTTCACCGTTAAGAATCCCTCCTTTGTATGTTTTATCAAATCAATTAACTTGCAATATTATATATTATTTGTGTACACTTTGACTAATGAATTGTGTTACGTACCGTGCAACTAAAGTTATATATAGCATCCAATATCCTCCAAAAAAACGTTACACCTTGCATAATGGATGAATATATATATATATATATATATATGAACATATATGTTTAATGGAAAGTTTAATGATTATTGTTAATTGATTTTTGGTAACTTTTGATGGTGACTTGTAGACCAATTTTCTACCTTGCATCAAATTGATTTTGTGGATAGTTTATAGACATGGTATTACACCCACATCTCTTGTGCTCCGGAGAACTTGATGAATTAATAATCAATTGTGTGAAATTTTGAGGTTTAATATAATCTAGCTAGGGCTTACAAGTTGGTTCCATAATTCTATCTCAAACCTTATCTTGAGGTTGTGGTGCCTTGTCAAGCCACACACACACACATATTGATCTTGTTTGGCATTCTGTTTGGAAAAGCCAAAAGCTCATTCAACAGTGTTTTTCCGTAAAATGAGATAATCTCTTCTATATATTTATCTCGATTTATGTAAACACTTCTCCACTGCATTCCTAAACGGGTTCATTGTCTTTCTAGTTCGAACTATAGTCAACCACGTTAGTGATACAAGAGCTTAGCCAATTCACCATGCACCCATCCAAGAAAAATGAAAAGAGACAAAAAAAAAAAGGCGAACCATCCTTGTTGAAAGAATAAAATATATATTAAATTAGACATAAGCGAGCATGAACTCCAAAGTTCAAGTTTTGTACAAAGGAGGCCGAAAGATCCATTTTTGTCATTATTAGGAGGATCTGATGTGTTTTGTTATGACATTTCATTTTCCAAGGAGGAGTCAAAATAATTACAAGGCAAATGGGAGATGGAGATGTACCCCTGGATCACGCTTATAGAGCTCATAGGTCATGGCTGTAGCTAGTTGTTGTTACGTGGATGCTTATTGTCGGTTGTGCGAGCAGGCTATACCTCAAAATGATCATAGTTCTCATAGAAAAGATAACTTGTTTATGTCACTAATAATAATGCTTGGTCGACAACAGACCCCACCCTATGCACCGAAAAACAACGACCTCACACCCACCCCAATAGCCTCCTTACTCCTTACACTTACTCTGAGTGTGTCTTAAGCCTCCATACTCGGAAACCCTCCCTCTCCCCCATCCCTCCCACTTCCTTAATTCTCTCACTAATAATCAAAAACCCAGAAACAACATGAAGAAGATCAATCTGTTGCTCAGAAAGTGCAAGAGCTTGTCCAGACAATTGGGAAGATCATCATCCTACAGCAGCCTGAGATCCAAATCTGTGAAAGAAGACGTCGTCATGTGGAGATCAAGCCAAGAGCAAGAAGACGAGGAGCCTGTAACAACTATATATGTTGGGAGTACGAGGAAGAGGTACGTGATAAGCTCAAAGTATCTGAAACATCCTCTGCTCAATGCTCTTATTCATAAGCCGTCGTCCAAACAAAACGAGGAAGTGTTGGTGGTTAACTGCGAGGTGGTTCTTTTTGATCATCTATTGTGGATGCTTGAGAATGCAGATCCTAACTTTAGTTCTGAGTCTTTGGAAGAATTGGTACAGCTCTATGTGTTCTAATTAATTAATTAATCAGAACTCTATTCTTGCATTGGGTCCTTATAATCCTTTTATTCAAGTTAATTAGCATCTTCCATCTCTAATGGTTCTACGTTGCTCCATCTGTGTTCCAAGCTAAGTTCTAACTCATTTCTTGGGGTTTATGATTCTTTTGTCATATATACCAATGAATAAATGGCCTTTATGCCAACAGCCATATGCTTATATTGTAGATTTTGTGTTTTAGTGTAGCACAACAACAATTGGAGCGTACAGATAACATAACTTCGAAACAAACCCATTAAACTCTATCATGCGTAATGATGTTTATCCTTTAATGTGTTTTTTTTTCAAAAATAAAACCAAGAGTAGTTCTTGATCTGGAAGAATTAGATCCATTTCTGGTTCACCAAAATAGAATCAAATCAATTTATCTAGTGCAATCAAAATAGGTATAGAGACATGGATTATTCATTAGATGGTAACGGGAATCCTTTTTTTTTTAAACTTTCTTTTTGTACTTAATAATAATTGTACTAATGTAGTAATACATGAAACTTATGTTTCTTTTAAAGGGTATTCAGACGCTTTTGATACATTTTGCATAGGATAAATATAAACAATTTTAAAATGTGTATAAGATCTCTTAACCAGTTCCTTTGTTTTACAAATAGATGTCTAGACTCTTGGACTTAACATATTAAAGTCTAGACTAAAACTAAATTGAATATTTTACAGCATATTGGTATGCATATATTCAGAAAGAAATGATATTATATCACATCATAAAGTGCGACTGTATACGCATCTGTTGAGCATTAAGGAGGAAGCTATTATCGTTCTGATCCGACAATTTCAAAAAGTAACTTCATTGCACTAATGAGATCCAACGACAAGAATGTCATTTATAGATCTCACCATTTCAAATATGAATTAGTGGTCCCATAATATCACTATATAATTTATAATCTGTGATTTAGTTGTATCACTATCTTTATTTTTATGTTTTTCAGGACACCAAATGGGCTCCACTTAAGAAATAGAGAATAGATATAAAAGTATGGTTCGAGATGATGGAGTGCATTCTAATTATGCATATTTAGTGTGTAAATTGGATCAACTAATGATTATACATTATATGATCGTTTGATCTCATGAAATTAAAATATTATGTGAAATTATAAAAAATGAACGGACTTCAAGGGAAATCAATTTCAAGGTGGACAATTTAAAATCGATGCATTATTTGTAACAGTCACTAGCTAACCGATTTTATCAACCATATGGAGAAAAATACTGGAAAAATTATTTTAAGGTTCCAAATAAACAGCTTATTTATGAAAATGTCAAATATTTATTCTGAGATCTCAAACGATGGTGTTGACAACATGAGGTCATTGACAACAGCATACGCTGGTATTGACAACACCATGTGCGATGGTAATGACAACACCATGTGATGGTGTTGACAACACCATGCGCTAATGTTGATAACATGAGGTCCTGCCTTGAGACATCAGAATAAATATTTTCACCCATGAGACCTTTTTGTAAATAAGTTACTTATTTGGGACTTCAGACTAAATTTTCCAAAAATAGTTTATACAAAAACACCTAACAAATAACTTGGTCCAATTTTCCAATAATAATAAAACTCTAACTAAACTCGGGCCGCAAGTTGGGTTATCTCAAAATAACTTGGCCCAATTTTGTTCGGCATAGCTGCTTTCCTTCTGTTCGATTGTATGTATCCTATTGTTTTCTTTCTTTTAGTTTTTTTTATCAAAGGGGAAATGAGCAGACAAAGACTAAAAAAAATTGAATATTTAATTACCATATTTTTACTGTCAAATTAATTAAAAATACAATAGATAATTTTATTTTTGAAAAAATGAACGTAAAGTTTTTTTAAAAATCTACATAAAAATATTGTGCATGTGTATGAAAAGGCCTAGTTAATTGGACGGCCTTGCCATTTGCGATTTTGGTTTGAGATTTGACAATTTATTGAAGGCCTACTGCTCTGGATCTGGGATTATGCAGATTGTTTTGAATAATACAAGCTTATTATAAGGGTGAAATATCTGTACCCATTTCATTTATACTTGGTAGGAATAGTCAGTTGATCATATATATATTAGAGCGACGAGTACAAGATGAGACTTGGTGAGATGATAATTATGGAATCAGTAAGGAAAGGGTGGATGACATGAACAAGTACATATCCAAGGGAATAAAGATCCTTATAAGATATAATTTGAACGAGCTGAGATCATCAGAAGCAGCAGCAATCCAGGAAACAGCAGCAACAAATGGCAGCAAGACTGCAATTACAACATAAAACATATTAGTTCTTTATATATATATATATATCATTAATTAGTTTCTTCTACTGAATAATATATATATAGCTAGGGATTGGATAGGAAGATATAGCATAGAGACATACCAACCCTTCCAGAAGTCTTCCCCCCTACTAACGGTGTGGTGTTGGGATGTACCATTTGGGGCTTCCTTTATGGGATACCCTACAGGTGGTGGCGCTGCTGAAGGATATCCTTCATGTATGTGAGCTAGCTCATGTTAATTAATCCATGCACACACACACACACACACATATCTAAGCAAGGGAACTGAGTAAGTAAAATAGAGGAATTAACTTACGAGGGAGAGATTGTTGTGTATTGGTGGGACTCATCATGATGAACAAGAAGCAGTGAGAGATGGAGAGATTAATTGGAAGCCAATTAACCCCAGCATGCATGGTCCGTGGCGAGTGATTTATGATAATACACACACACACACACACACACACTACCGGCTAGGTAATGGTGAAGTGTATGTGTACGTGCATGATGGTCTTATAATTAATGTTTAGTTGTATACTAATTATTTGTCTTCATGCTTGCAAGCCATCATCAGGACGACGATGACGACGGTGAAACCGATATATGTACACACCTATATGCCCTTCCATTTTATCTGTTGTTTGTGCAGGCCGATCGAATTCATTCTCAAATTCAAACCAATTCCTTCTTCCTCAATTTTTCCTTGTCTTTTTCAGCGTGTCAAGTTCCCATTACATTGTAAAAATTAATATGGTAAACATATCAAAGTACAATCAATCCCATTTCTCTTTAATATTCATCACCTCTTCTTTTTATATGTTCTGTTATGTTTGGACAATTCCAATGTATATATGCAGTATATCCTAGTATCATTTAGTATTATATTTTTTTAAAAAAAATAATATTTCAAACTACACCACACATTCTTTTACGTGCAAGTATAGTTCTTGGGAGTTGGGAGAATGACAATTGGAGGACCTTGTAACAAAATCATTGTACACAGTCGATGATCGAGGACATTGAATTATAACTGAAACTTCAAGACTTACAATTTGAACACCCTCATTTCAGATCATATTGTTTCATAAGATAGTTATTTGTCATCATCCCATAATTCTTTGGAGACGTCGATAGGCTTACTTGGTCAATACACACATGGCCAGCAAATCCTTCCGAAAATATAGTCCTTGGGAGAATGATAATTAAAAACCTTGTAAGAAAATTCATACAAAATAAGGATATGTTTATAACTGAAACTTTGAGATTTACAATTCCAAAACTCTTATTTAGTTATTCTATATTACATCTTTTTACATGGTTCTTAATTGTCATCCTCCTACGCATAGTTCTGCACTATTTAGGGAGACAGTTTTTGTTTTTGTTTTTCATGGCCTGTAACCTATTTTTTTGCAAATACAAGTATTAATTCTTCTACTGAAAAATAATCTTTTTTTAGAAATAGTTAGGTATTAAATATAGTATATCTTTTAACGGCATCCAAACATTAGTCTATCATATTCTAAAAAATCAGTTTTTTCCGTTATACTTAATTTGCGTTGGATGTCATTTACTCTTATTATTTATAAGATTGTAAGACAGGTGAATGGGCCGAGAAACCGACTTTATCATTTGCATTGGTGGGGAACAAAAGCCTTTCAATATACTATGACCAACGAACAATGGACACAGTGAGAACCCAAAATAATAAATGTTAGGTTCAAAACCGTCCGATACTTACAAGCTCAGAAACTTTTTAACCTTGATTTCCACATCTCACTCATCATGCCCATTCATACATATAGTTGTCACTTGTCAGCCACCCACCTAAACATGTGTGTGTGTGTGTGTGTGATACAGAAAAGGCTTAGCAGTGCATTAGCAGGTGGTGGGTGTTCCAACGAGGGAATCCCAAAAGCATATTAGCAGACATACGCATACACACACGCACAGATATATATATATATAGTATATGTATATTTCACTCAGACAAACCCAAAAGTTGAGAGTACAAACTTATGATCCAAACAAGCAAATTCGGTTTCCTGGATCTACAATGAGCATCTCTTTATTTATTCAAAGCCTATAGCTAGCTAGTGTGAGATAAGAAACCAATGAATGCGAAATGACCTGCTCTTCCATTGTGGAGAAATGGAATATTATATATATATATATATATATTATATGCACATGGAATTATGAAGCGCCCCATAGCAGAAGATAGAGCATGTATTGGGAAATGCATCGTTCAGTGTGGAGAAAGTATTTTAGTAACTATCCCATTGACCGCTTCATTTCCCAAAATCTCTTCCATATTCAACTTTCACTGGGAATTGAATTCTCATAGTGAAGTTGCATGTATCAGGCCTAAAGAATCAAACAGTCCTCTTTCATTTATTTTTTTTAGAACAATATTAGGTCCACTTATTCCACCCTTCTCATAAATGAATGAATGAGTGAATGAATGCAATAATCTAACCTAACGGTCAATTGCTTTTGCTCAAACCTATATATATATATATAGGTACCCTCTTTTCCAAGTATCTGATCACCACAAGTAAAGTATGTTTCCAACACAAGATATAATGATGGCTCAACTTCAACTTATATATTTTAAGTGTGACCTAGTTATTTATATATAGAGTTGATATACGTCCATGTGATTGGCGTTAATGTTAAGTGATACTAAATGTTGCATCAATCATATAAAGGCATCAAATGATGTGTTGAATAGATGATATTGAAGGAACAGACTTATTCGTACCAAACCACAATCAATGTATGTATTGGAAGTTATCCTTAAACCAAACTCTGACAAGCAAGCTGTGAGAGAGAGAGAGAGAGAGAGAGAGAGACTAAGGAACTGTTTGTTTCAGTTTCACGACCAAGAGCTTCATTCATTAATTATCACCAACCTCTTTTTTCTCTCTCACGCACACAGCTGACACATAGAAAGAGGGGATTGGCATATTCAAAGTTTGGTTTTATTATTTATATATTATATGCTTGAATTGTGGAGCTCTGGAGGATAGATGAATGAGATTCCCAAAAGAAGAAAAGAAAGAAAGGGAGAGATTCTCAATAATGTGAAGTCATAGAGGGGTGGAGATCACATGATTTAGTAGATGTAGAATATTAAAAATAAAAAAGATAAAAACTTTAAGTTGAATTGAGAGAGAAAGGGAGGGGGGAAGATGCATACTATATAAAAGCAATAAAGAAAAGTATTTCCCACAAGTCAAGATGCAAACGATTGCCCTAAAAAGGAGGCAAGCACAAACACACATGATCCTCCTAAAATACACACACACACACATCTCCAATACTAAATATTTATATAATAAAGTAAAGGCAGGTATCAAAATGCAGTTAGTATTTTTATGACTTTGCTTCCCGCAACCATCCTTTGTCTGTTCAACATATGTCCACTTTTTCTATTCATTTCGTTGGTGGTGAGATTAAAGCAGGGTCAATATGGTAATATGGACATAGATTTTATATGGGGCAATAATGGAGTTAGAGCACTGAAAGGGAAATGGGAGAGAATGGGGGGGGGGGGGATCAATCTAGCTAGCTACTTGCATGTCATCTACTTCAATTTAAAATTTATCTGTGTGTGTGTAATAAGTCTAACACTCGCTTTAAAGAAGCTTCACGATAAGCTTTTGTCAATTCTCTTCTTTCTCTAGCTATTACAATTCAAGATATATTACTTTAAATTTGCTAATCAAATTGGATGCCCTACATACTTTAATTTGATGCCAAGGGGCCACATACACTTGAACTGGCCATTATGCGCAGTGTATCAGATCATCAAAAAAAAAAAAAGCAAAGAAAGAAATACGCATGGCCCTCTCCATCTGTACCAATGATCACATTATAATATCGATAGAAAAAAGGTATGGAAGTATAAAACGGTTCAAAATATTTGCGTTATTTATTTGTGAACAAGATCCAAACGTACGTAATTAACTTCGGAATGACAACGTCCCGTCCATTTCCATAACTCATAAAGTAATATCTGTATATGTGAGCATATTGATATTCTGAGCGGATTAGCGGAACACTAAATCCAATAACGTTGATGCCAAAATTAAGGTGGACGAGGGTCGAAAAATGCCAAATCAATGTCACGCGCTGAGCAATTGGGAACATCGAGAGCTATGAGGAAAATGAAGGTAATCAGTATATTATAAACCCTCCTCAGATGATCCGTAGTGCGTTGCTATACAAATTTGAGTACAAAGAACCAAATTGGAGAATCCTTGGTCTGCACATTGAAATCCAAAGCCACGGGGTCTGGTTTCATCAGTAATACCAGTAATACTAATGACAAATAACCAAATTACAAAGCTTATGTGAGTTAGGATGCGGATTCATTAAAGTTCAGTGATACCTTTAAGTTCAAGGAGTATTAACAACAGGATTTGAACTTATAATTGATCAAACTCATTACTGACCGGATCAAAAACTTATGTGTTGGTTTGTATCAATTTTTTGAATCTACATGAATGAGTTTAGAGAGGTTGTGTATATATTGAGGAGGGATCGTGAGGGGATTGATTAAAGGAAGGATAGGAGATAGAGGGGTAATTAATTAGATAATAAAGGGGCTGGGTGGCAGGCTTTCATCAGGAATTTGTCACATTGTCTCCTTAAAGCAAGCTAAGTTGTCCAAAATAGCAAATGCAAACAAATGCAAAGCGTTAAAGAAAATAACCAAAAAATCTGGAGCCGCATCGCACTCGCATGGCCTTCTTTAATTAATTTGTTGCAGCTCACACTGCAATTTGCAGTCCAATAGTCCATGCATCATCATCATCATCATCATCATCATAATATACATACACTTGTCCTTGTATAAGTGCCTCCCATCATATCAAACACATATATATACATACACTCAATTAATTAATCCCTTTGGGAACTTTCTAGGAAAGCTACGCATATATAAACATGTGTGTGTGTCTCGTTTGTGATGATAATGAATAAGGAATTTAACCCATAACGTACGGCACCATCATGTGTGTGTGTGTGTGGGAATGCATCACTGTGAATTTGAAGCAACGCCTGTCCCAGAGGCAGATCAGAGCAGCTGTCATCACGCTTAGAAAACAAGAATCTTAGTCTTCGGATCAGACCGCTCGATCACTTATTCTCACATAATTAACTAATTAATTGTGTGTTTATATATTCATGATTGGAGTTCGGTCGCAAAATATACGCATATATTCATGGACATCAAATTCTGTGGTGTGATTGGCACACACCACAGTCCATCCAAACAGAACAGTAACAGCGAGCGAGGTTGTTTGTCTTTTATTAATATTAATATTATTATTGTGCACTGCACATACGCATTCAGACTATATATATACGCAATATTATATTCCTCCATCATCCATTCCATTTCTGAAATTTCGCGCGTGTAGATAACATATACGTACGTTCCTTCAAGGATATCCTCTCCCATCAATCTTTAATTTATTATGTGTTTCACATGCATGGATTACCTTAACTACGTTTGCAGCGCGGCTTTAAATTAATATTCACACACACACACACACACACACACATATATATATATATATATCCGCCTCGTCATCTTATAAGATCCCATTGTATCTAAGATGAGAGTGGGGGAGGGAGGCACGTGGCAGGGAAGCGTTAACTTCTCATCGCTGGCTGCAGACAAAAAAGAAGCCCAGTTCATTGCCGGTGGCACGTGTTTCCGCACTGGGCCCCACATCCTCACGTTCTTCCCCGACCGTCGGGGAGTGGGTCAAGTCTGTATTCTTTTTTTTTTTTTTTTTTTGCAGGGAAGATTCAATTGGAGTTGGATGGATGGTAATTCGCACAAGTTGTATTACTCAAATTCCATTCACGAGGAAGAGTAGTGACTAAGAATTGGATATAAAGTGTGTAGCGGGGTTACGTGAATGGAGTCAAGTAATAGGCAGAAGCTATTATCGTGCATGCTTTGAGAAATCTGTTTGAAAAAATGAGCTACATCTTTATTTTACAAATTTTGAAATGATTTTACGACGATTATAAGATGATTTTTATAGATTTTGAGATAGTTTTTACGGATTTTAAGATAGTTCTGTTTTTACTTGCGTACACTAGTGTTTCCCAAACATGCACGATCATAATCTTTTATCCTTTCTTCTCCACTTCTCATTCATTCATTCATCAAATCAATTCCCCTTAATCAACAATTAATAAAAAGCATATAGCAAAGGAAAAGGCCAAACTCTTCACCACACTCACTCATGCATGGCCTTTTCCCTCTCTCACCGCCCAGCCCCCACTCCCTCACTATATAAATAAACCCTCCCTCCCTCCCTCCCCACATTGACCCCACACACAACAACAGCACACATATACATACAGATACAACCCAAATATTTATATCTTCCATAATATATATACACATCCCTTGTTCCCCTCAGCCTTCGCATTTTCTCTCCACCTCTCTCTCATGGCTGTTGAAGCTCAACGCCTCCATCAATTCTCCTCACAGCTCTTGCCCAATCGGTACGTTCCTTCATTCATTCCCTTCTCCCCTCTTCTTCCTCTTCCCACTCATTCTATCCATCTTACCCTTATTATCCCATCTCTTCCATCTGCAGTGACATTGTTGTTGGTTCCGTTCCGCCCGCTATGAATCTCTACAACGCCCACATCAACGCTTTTAACCCCTCCCCTCCCCCGCTGTCCGGCGCCGCCACCACCACCCCGCCTCTTCTTCCAGCGCCTTACAGTTCCTCCATCGTCGATTCTCTTCCCCACAAAACTCCCATCAAATCCGACAGTGCCCTCTCCCACAATCTCCCCCACGTCTCCCGAAAGCGTTCCAGAGACTCCATCGCTTACGCCGCCCCCCTCCTTTCCTACGCTACCGATACCACCGGCAATGATAACACCTGTGCCGCTTTTTCATTCCTCGGCCAGGACATTTCGCTCCAGATCCACCGGCAGCAGCTCGATTTCGACCGCCTCATTGCCCATCATGTGAGTCTTCTTTTAACCGCATACTTATCACTTCAGTCCTGTGCGTGCATGCGTGCCTGTACAGTCCTCCTTTACGTTCTTTCCGGTCTCTTTTGGTTTTTTCGATCAATTAATGCGATCCGGATGTTTTTCGAGTTTCTGATCCTTGTTTTTCTTCCGATTGGATTACAGATGGAAAACATGAGGGTGGACCTAGAGGAGAAGCGAAAGAGGCAGGCCAGGAGGATCTTGGAGGCAATCCAGGTGGGGATGGTGAAGAGGCTTAGGGCGAAGGAGGAGGAGATAGCTAAACTTGGGAAATTGAAGTGGGCTCTGGAGGAGAGGGTGAAGTCGCTGTGCGTGGAGAATCAAATATGGCGGGATTTGGCGCAGACTAACGAGGCTACGGCCAATGCCCTCCGCACAAATCTTGAGCAAGTGTTGGCTCAGTTCAAGGACGAGCGTGGATTCAACGACGACGACGGCGCCACCGTCCTCCCCGCTGGAGAGGACCTAATGGACGACGCACAGTCCTGCTGCGGAAGCACAGGCGGAGTCGATGACGACGGAGGCAACGAGGGGAAGAACATGGAAGGGTGGCACTGGCGCAGGCTAGGAGTAGGGGGCGGGCAGGATAAGGAGGAGGAAGAAGGAGGCCGGGAAACAAGAAAGGGCGGGAAGGAATTGATGAGAGGGAGATTGTGCAGGAAGTGCGGGAAAGAGGAGTCGTGCGTGCTGATGCTGCCGTGCAGGCACCTATGCCTCTGCACTGTTTGCGGGTCATCCCTCAACACTTGCCCTATCTGTAAATCCTTCAAAACTGGCAGCGTCCATGTTAACATGTCCTGAATTTTGGAAATATTACCGACAGCAAAAACTTTTCACAGTAACCAAAAAAAAAAAAAAAAGGTTTCTTTGATTCATACATGATTGCCCGTTGCTTTCTTGGTTCTGCATCTTTCTTTTTCTTTTGTTTTTGACGTCGTACGTACATAAACCAGCACAGGACATTCTTGTGTTCAATGAATCGGGCAATTTTCATTGTTGCAGCGAAAAGATGGAGGTATGTATGAAGGTTTTGTTAGAATGGAAAGAGTAGAATGGGGCAATGAGTAAAACTGGCCGATTAAGGTAACTAGATGAAAGAATGTTTATCTTAACTTGTGTATAATGTAAAAAAGAGGGGAAAAAAACTTCTCCAAACACCTAATGAAATGCCATGGCTTGTGTATTAATTCCATGACATCTTCTCTTGTTCCCCATCCGCTATAGTATTTTCATTATTGTTGCAAATTTCATAATTCTCAATTTAATTCTCATCTCTAAGTCACATTTGTCTTTTCCTGTTTTGATGTGGAGGGGGCCTAAGGGATCTTGTTTGGGCCCACCCCCATCTGTCCCTTCAAAAGTGGCATCCCCACCGGTGCTTTCACTTGTTTCATGTAAGTAAACATGTAGACGAGATAATTTCAATTTACGAGAAAATATTTTTAAATGAATTTTTGAACTCTCCAAAAATATTGTCAAATAAAACATTAATTTTGATTCGTTTCATTACTCGGAGTTGCCACCTCAGCTGTTACTGCCATCTTATCATCCTATGTTACTCTATTCCAATGTTGTGTTGTTGTTGTTGTTGTGTCTACAAGGCATTTCTGTCTCTCTCGTTTATTATATAAAGCTTTCCTAAGCTTCCGATATTGTATCATAATATCAATTCACACAAACACATAATTTCATACACCTATTCCATTTCTTGTGTTTAATTACCATTCTCCTTCCTCCCTTAAATTCTATATGAATCACTGTATGCCATCATCATTTTTAAACATCACACAGAATTTGAATCGCCAACATATGAACCCATCTATTTATAATTATAGAGCTTGTTTGGCAAAGAGTTAAGTAAAGTCAAAAACACGCTGAACAGTGTTTTTCCGCAAAACTAGATAATCCCTTCCACATATTTACCTCAACTTGCATAATAATACTTCTTTGCCACGTTCCCAAACAAGTCTATAGAATGATGTATTCATTTACACAAACAATATTATAACATATTTATGATTAAAAAAAGTTATACAAAAGAGTGTGCTCTGTATGAGGTCATTTTTTTGTGGTAACAAACTCATGCTACTCATTCATCTGGATTTGAATCAAATAAGGAATGTCCTCCTCACTTATATTTTCCCTTCATTAACAAAACTTCGCTTCCAAGGTGGCCTTATCCAATTATTGTTGTTTCCCCCTCCTCATCTAACTCTTTTTCTCGATTCAATGTATTTCGCCACTACTTGAAGTTTGAATGATATTACAAGATCCAAATTAGGCAACAAACAAAATCATTCACAGCATTAATCATACAATTAAGCCAAGAATGATACAATTTAATGCGCACACGTATATAAGACATTTTATTTTAATAGTGATTCACTATACATAATTTTATGAAAAATAAATTATGTTCACAATTAATTGGGACGGTAGAAGATCCAATGAAGAACGTGGTGTGTAGAAATAAATTAATTTACGGGGATGGACGAGACAATGAATGTTGTTGCCTGGGTGATTTTGACTTGAATATTTTAGACGGTGGAAGCATTCAATTCAATTGGATCACCTCATCGCATCATGAACCATGCCCCAAGAACTTAAGCTTATTGGAGGACCTCCACCGCAATATAGAATTCATTCTTATACAATATATTAATAATATTGTGCATTATTTAATTTGATAACGTACACCCTGCAATACATACATGTGTTTGATGAATTTGTGGGGAAGAGTGCAATCAAAATGCCGTGTGGAATTGAGATATATATGTATATATATAGGCGATTGGGATGATATTAATTGTGTCGCTACATGTCGCAGTCTGCTTTTGGTATATATAAGGCGGTGACCCTAATTAGCTGGTTGTATTTAATTTGAGGAAATTTCAACTCAAGCAACAGAATGAATTTGGAATTGGGAGGTCTCTGTCAATAACATGTCAAATATATGCCATGCCTTTTTGTATGATTGCTCAAAATTGGAATACCCGTAAGTGGACACACATTTTAAAGTTGTTTGGAACAATTCATTATATATATATATATATTATTAGAGGTTGAGGCTGCCAAAACTAGCCAGTGTAGGCAGCTGGCTAGCATTTGGATTTATATATAAGGAAATTAACAGAGATTTTATCTTTAGATTAGTTTGAATTCAAATTATTACATAGTCAAATTAAAGTTATATATGTAATTGAGATTATGTGAAGCAAACAATGAGGCATGGAATTGCAATATAGCTGTTATAAGAAAGGTTTGATTTTTAGGGAAGATGACATATGATAATTAAAATGTATAAAGATGAAAGGGAGAGATTAAAGGGGGTTACGTTGTGGATAGGTTTGGATTGGGATTTGGACCCCAGAGGGGGCAACAAATAATGACCTCTCCCCTCAACTTGAAAATTGTCATTAAACCAAACGTACGTCTCTCTCTCTCTCTCTCTGTCTCTGTCTTTGACCTAAATAATAATCAATAATCAGATGTTATATTTGGCATGGTTGGCAAATCAATTGTAAAAACCAAACGCAAATTCGACGGTGTTTTTTCGTAAAATGAAATAATCGTATTCACATATTTACCTCGATTTGAGCAAAAGTACTTCTCTATTAATTTTTGTAAATGGACACATTACTATACAGGAACGTAGCATTTGTCTCTGCCTCTAATCAATGAATGGTAACCGAAGTGACGACGGTGGAGGTTGATTGATCAATACCATCCAAACGTCATTTCACAACACATATACATATGAAACAATAATAGAGAGTGCTATTCATTCTACCATCAAATTGTTTATCATATCGATTTGTCTATTTTATAGATAGATGGGATTTGTCAAAGGGGAGGCAATATTTTCCATTGCTTAAATGGCGTGAAAACTGAAAAGAAAACAAAACGGCAAGTGCGGTAAAGGGTGTTTTAGGTGGACTCTTGAAACTTTGTCTCATTAGTTATGAATAATATCACATTAATTAAGAATGTTTACATTAAAATTTGGAAAAAAATATAACTAAAAATATAAGGTTAATTATGTAAGTATTTATTGTTTTTTTCCTTTATATAGATACATGACTGAGTCAGTCAGGTTCTGTATTTACATACACTTCAAACTCGTGACTTGGTATGTAAGTGGCTAAACAATCCTTTACTTTACATGACTAATGACTCTTGGTGTAAATATGTAATATTATAAGCAAGCAAGAGATCCACAGGCGGACCTACTTGGTCCGCACCCGGTGAAGCTGCATCCCCTGGCTTTCAGAAAATTAGATATATATTAGTACTATGTGATTTATTTTGCACCCAGTCATTTGCTAATTTTGAACTCATTGAGTTTAATTATCTTGTGCGTGTGTGTGTGTCTAACCCAAGGCATTGTTGGGTTCATATTTATGCGAAGAAGTGAAGTATATGATTAAATAAAATGCATGGTCGTCACGATACAGCATGCACCTGCCCCCACCCACCCATGGCCACACCCTCATATTTTAGTTTCATATTTGTTTGATTCCCTTACAAAATAAAATGCTTAATGTTCTTAATTATGATGAGGTGATGCTGACTTGATCTTGCGTATTACTATTAGAAAAATACGAATACTCAGTAATATTCACATTTCAAATCCTTTAGTTAGTTCTTGAGATGATCATATACATACAATAGTGTTGCATCCATCTGATCCCTCATCTTATTGTAATACTAATATATCTATATAAATATAGAGTAGTATTATTTTCATCTTCCTAGTAGTTTACCTCTGATGATTTTGTCGCTTCCTCTGTTACCTTAAAATCTTGTTTCCATTTCTTGTACGGTGTATAAATGAGCCATATATAGTAAGACCTTGATGAATAATATATTGTGTCTAGATACAGGAATGGTTATAAAAAAATTGCTAGTTTTAAAAATTTCAGATCTAGACCAACCATAATCAAATCTTGCTGGTTAAAATCTAATAGGTTGGGGGAGTTCATCACCTTGATAAACACCCTAATCAAATATTCAGATACAGGTACGAGGTGGACGCACCCTTCTTCGTATCATAATATCTCAATCTTTGTGATTCACATCAACTCTAAATTAAAACCCACCCACTGTTCATGAGGTTTTATGGCATCTTTTTTCTATCATATGTATTTATATTTGAGTCATTATTAGACACTCAATGTAAGCACATTTTTCAGTAAAGAATTGAACATTAATTATCCAGAGGAACAAGATCATTCTGTTAGGCTCAACCCTGTTGTTCTATTCATGTGGTCGTCATCAAATAACTTGCATTATTTTGTTTCAGCCTTCCCTAGCTTTTTGTATTCCACCCATGCTTTAAAAGTACTTCATTCACATATGAATTGAATTTAATTACCCTTCTTTTTATGCCTTCTTTTTTGCCGTCTTCATCGATCTGCAACCATACATGTATGCATGCCTTCAATTGAGTCCTATCATTATTAGGTAAGAAGTTGACGTCAAACACAAACAACTAATAAAAAAGTAAACACACACACACACATATATATATGTTTCACTCCATATAGCATATATTCTATATATCGATCAGTTAATTAAAGGTTATCTTTTAATTTGTTCTCCACTCCTACAAGAATGGTACGGCAAGCATTGATTACTTTGGGATGATGCAATCCAAACTGATATAAATAGTGCTTAACTGGCCTTGCTGTTGTCCATGTTTAAACTTCCCCACATCCTTTGATATGCATGATTCAGCTGCTTTCACTTTACGACTATATATAATCATGGCCATCTCATCCTCATATATGCTTTGTTTAATTTAAACAAAAATGCTAAGCTATATATATATATATATATATATGGTGGGTCAATAGTTAATCCTCGACCTCCCAAAAAGTTAAAAAAGGAAAGCACCTATGAAAATCAAATATCTGCCACCATATATGTGTGCGCGCGCGCGCGCGCAGGCGCATATGCATTCATTCATGCATATAGTGGTTTACTTTGTGTTGTGGGAATTTCAATGATCACCTTTCATCCTCCATGGCTCTACTTTAATTACAAGGATGATGATGGATGGAGGGAGGTAGCTAGGAGTTTGGCTAAAGATAAGGTCACTATTATTTATATTAATGAGGCACCACCACCACCACCACCACCACCACAAAGCCACCATTAGAGTTAACAAAAGTATATCAACACAACACTTACCTTTAGACTTTAGACAGATTGGTGGGTGGGAGATGAAGTGTAAACATCATCATTATCATCATATTATGTCACTAATTAATATTCATGTGCTACAAAGAAAAGCAAAGAATAGTACATATACATCTATATATAGATAATATGGGGTATGCCTAGTGATGGCATTATGAATGAGATTCGCTTCTTTTGGGAGATTGTGGTTGCAAGCCAACTCCCTCCATCTCGGGCTAAAATCAAATCAGTGGCCGACTCTGTCCTTAAAGTGCTCTAACACTCCCTTCTTGTCTCTGTACCTCTACACAATGCGCGCGCGCGCACACAAAAAGCAGTTAATAATTAATATTAGTATACGACAGACATCGATATATGGCCTCTTAATTTGGTTGAATTTAAGAACGAACATGGAGCACTCACAGTATAGATGGATAACATTTCTATGGGGATGGATGGATATTATGAAAAGCAATTAATTAATACTGGGCTTGATATACTTCTTTTTATTACCTTTTTTCTACTTTTTTTCAATAGTCAAATTAGGTTTCAATGACTCAAGTTGGATGACTGTTTTCTATTAAGAGCAAATCTTGGACTAGAAGTATACTCTGAACAGCAATGACTAATTTCTTGGAATTGAATGAATTGATTAAGCAAAATGTAAGGATATGCCAACCTTGCACAAAAATTGAACCTTTCACATTACTGGGACTAATTCTAAGTATATACCTCTTATTAGTTTTCAAAACCTATAGATAAACAAATTATTGCATAATACTTGAATTTGGTTAGAAATTTTACGCATAAATTTTCTTGAATGATGTGTCTATATTCTGGTGGAAATTCTTATTTACTCGCAGACTTTTTCTTTTTCTTCCTTTTGCATAGCTAGTGCCAAAGGGAAATCTTTTTTCACTGTTGCTCTTTTTGAAAGTTGCACATTGTAACAGCAAGAGTCATTATTACAAGTATATATCAGCTATCACTTTGACACCGAATGTTAAAAAAAACAAAAGAAGAAGAAAAGAAAGAAAGAGTTTGTATTATCATGAATATATGTGAGCAAGGACGACACCATACAATGGTGTCCACGATCGATGGTGTGAACTGAGAGGGAAGACGAAGGGCCCCACCACACTGATAGTGGACAGTGGGACCCCATCATCCGTCCTTCTATTAATTTCTATATTATTTTCTTGTTTGGAATCAAACCCTCCAACGTAACGTTATAGATATTATACATATATGAGAATGACACTGCGACTGACTGTGATTCCTCTTTCATCTCTCTCTCCCTCTTCCTATCTATCACCTTTGTCTTTTTCTTTTTTGTTTTGTCATCCTTGCGAGTAGTTCCAATCACAGAAAGTGAATAGCCCCTTCACATATACATAAAGCATCATAATCTCTGGATTTACTGTTGCTTCAGTTAAAATCAAACATCATGTGTTTTTATTTTCTTTTCAGAGGAACTATTACTGTGTATCTGCTTCACTTTCAATATGTGGGTGTGTGTGTACATGCCTGTCTACACGGTGTTCGATCTGCTGCTCTATATTATACTACTATATAAGATTTGTGGAGGGATCAATATTGGAAAGTTCACAAAGATTACATCCAAATGTGATCATATCATATCTCTGTCATGTTCATTTGTTGGTTCAATTCAGGCTTTTCAGTTATCAATTAAGTTAAGGACCATAATTATTATGTTATTAAAATGGCAATGCCAGGTTAGTATCCATCATCCCTTTCTTTGTTGCTGCCCTCTCTATTGTACTGATTCCAGAAAGTAACATTATTTAACAAGGTCACTTAATTCTTGCAAAACTCTATATTTTACTCTACCTTTTAATTAAGAAGCCTATATGTATAATTGGAGAATGATTCATATTTAACATATATAATTGATTTGATGTTAAAATTTTGCCTGGAGCAAACAATGAGTGACCCATCAATATATGAAGATAATGGAGGGGGAGGGGGAGGGGGAGGGGGAGGGAGAGCCCACATGGGAGTTGATAGATAGATGTAAGTAATAAAAATAATAATGAAGCAACCAAAAAGGGAAGATGATGGATGCTCTTAAAAGTGACAAAACAAAAGGGGGCCCAAGTGAATTATATAGGGAAGGAAGAAGAGCAAGAGTGAATTGAATGATGAGTCAATTGGCTTTGGGATGTGGGGTTAGAGAGAGAGAGAGAGTAGAATAGTCCACAAAGACATATGCTGATAAATGAGCAATATCAAGTGGGAAACCTAACAATTTGATGATGAAGGGAGGGCCATGTGAGTATTTAATAATGAGACGTGAGTGTTTGAGGCTGATGCGTATAAATAAATATTAGTATTGTTGGGAATAATAACAGATAGTGACTCCACACCTCTTAGAATTGTGCCCACCTTCCTTGTTTTGTCATCATCCTAACTGTGGCCATATCACTACCCTCTTCTCCTCCATGTGCACCATTATTTTTCATTGTTCGTGTTTTCTCAGATGTCATGCCCCACCCAACTCATACCTAATCACACCCCATTAATTTTCTATATGTCCTCTAGCATGTTCCCATATTTTCTTTTGAACAAAAGGAAATTGCTTAGTTAATCTTCTCCCTAAAATTAATGACTCACTTGCATCCAGCCATGTCAATTACACAAACATCCTTTTATCATTAAAGGAAGGGTTGGGTTTAGTTCCCACAACATGACCGACTAAGGTTCAAATCCCTTCTTATAGATATGCCCACATTTAACATTTGATTGTGCCTCAAATGCGATCGCTTGTCTTAGGAAGATAGGTGCATTTATTAATAAAAAAGCCACCTAATTTCCAATATGTCCCATGAAATTTTAAAATTTTATTCAGGACAAAAATGAAATTATTCAAAATTCTATAAATCAATTAAGTTGTTACTGAATCTTGAGGGAAGAGAGAGAAAGGGAATAAAGACAAGGTACCTTAGAAGACAGGAACGAGGGAAAAGGGTAGCAGGTCGGTGTGGTGTGGGTGGGTTGGAATATGAATAAGGGGAAGCAAAGGGACACCGCAGAAGTGGTGAGATGGAGGCAATCGGTTTGATTGATAGTGCCAACTGAGAGAGACACTGATATGCATGTGATTCAAGAAAGTGTGACAATTTAATTTTAAGGCATCATCTCATCACACACACAACAAAACACACGTCACTCCAAATACACACACAACACAAGGGTCTTTTAGTTGCAGATCTTTCTGATTTTCATGCCCTGACTCTGACCTTTATGATGACCATCATCCCTAATATTTTACTTTAAAGCCAACCCATCCACCACCCCTACCCCTTTCAATAGTTGTCTTCTTCATCGTGAAAAGTATTTACCACTGTAGGGCTAGTGGAGTGGGTTCCCTCTGCTTTTCATCCTATTCTTTTATTCTTGCAAGCCTCACAAGGCACACCTCAAGGGTTGCCAAAATCCTCAACCGTTGCGATAAAGGGTTGCTCCTAGTGAAAGGAATTTTTGTTACTTATGTGAATGCAGAAAACGTATTTAAAAGTATCAACCTAATTGGCTTTAACAATGCTAGAATTCGACTCAGTGATGTAGTTATATAAAAAAGAATCCGGTTTAATAGGTGCCTTCTCCATCACTAAAGGTCCTACATAAATCTCTATTCACATCCGTCTCTTTGGGGATAAGTACAATTGTACAGTTCTTGAATAAAGAGTGAGCTACAAGCTCGTTTTAGTTGTTTTCATCACAGACATAAAGTTAATTAGACCTTGATTGACACTTGAACATCAATTTTTCATTGCGTCAATCAAGGGGCATCAAGGCCGGTCATTATATATATATATAAATACTTTGTAATCATCAACATTTATGTACCTTGTTATGGTCGATCTCAAGCGATCGACAAAGTCTAGTCTCCCAAGTTAATATTGCTGTCTGGGTATTGTTTGATATTGATATTTGATATGAGGTCCACTTTGGAGAGAAGAAGGCAGGCAAATTTGGTGATGCTGGAGAGCCTTTAAGATGATACAACATACTTTAAACAAATCAGGACATATCAGAACTATATTGAAACTGCTCAGAGATTCCTTTCATTTTAAACAGAAAAATCAACAATTATTTTGCAATTAAAAAAACAAAAAAGAAACCTTTTTGAATTAATTTAATAAAATTATTTTTCATGGATAAACAAAAATCCAAACGCGGCAAGATCTCAGGTTGGGCAAAGATCTTAGCGCAGTTGTTGGCTAAGGATCTTACCTTTTATTTTGCAAATTCTTTAGTTGTCCCACTGAAGCGGAAGGTATCATTATGGGTGCATCCACTATTATGCGACAGTGAGAGCGAGGAGAACAACAGACACTCATTTGTATCGGTGATCGGTAGTTGCTGCAGATCTTGGAATAATATATACCAAAATTTCAAGCAAAACGAAAAATGGAAGTCCTATATTCGTAAAAGTATATCATCATAACAGGATGCGAAGTGGAAGAATTTAAATGCCCACAAATCCACCGAAACCCAATAATAGATGCAATAGCCAATCCAACCTTATCAATGTTGCAACAGATCATATTCCTCGGGCAACCTCAAAAAGAAAAGTAATGGTTTGAACTTTTTCAGATATTAGTCTCCTTTTGTAAAATGTTATCATATTCCATAGTGACTAATAAATAAGCCTCAAACTCACATCTGCTTTATATGAAAATATGCCTTGCACTCACTGTTTATTCCTGTTGTGGTATTGGATTCCCTGCAACAATATGTATAGTTAAACTATGGCAAAGTTGCATATCACAAGCAACTGGAATATTAAGGGAACTGTTTTTGAAACCATTCAATGAGTAGATTCCTGCTTACAATGCCAGACCAGCAGACCTGTACATATTAGGAGGATGGAATTCCTAGTTCATGTTCTTTTGGCAGAGTTGAGCAGTTGTACAGTAAATGTTTTTTTATAATATTCCGGACAGATTTGAGGATACTAGCGTTCAATCACTAGCGCCAAAAAATGCACCTACATCTATTTCTGCAGACGGATGAATTACTTCAGAAAGAGAAATAGTCGTATTTCTACATATATTTCTTCTGCCGAGAGTGTTGACATATATTTCTTCTGCCGATAGTCGTATTTCTACATATATTTCTACATATATTTCTTCTACATAACTTGCAAACAACAGCGTTATTTACATCTTGCAGTGGCATCAACTCACAAAGATTGTATCATTGAGGATTTCAGTTAGCTACAACAATGAATAAGTAATAACAATCACTACTACAAGAAGCCTTATCCCACTAAACTTATAAATTAAATAAGGAATGAGCTAAGTTATTTGAACAATGCAATATGACATCTTTTATGAACAAAGGAAATCTCCAGAAGTATAGTTCTTTAGAAGTAACACTCAAAATGATCTGTCTACATACGAAAATTAAGGCCTAGGCATAGATTCTCACCGTTATCAAATTAGGAGGGTTACTGTAACGCTATATTCTCTGTCTATTGTCTTAATCGCCATATGCAATTTTTTTAAAGATCCAAAGTAAGCACCATTAATTTCTCCGCCAACGAACTATGCACGTGTAATCTATAGAAGTGATGATTTGGAAACCATGCAAAACAATCCTCCATAAATAATATTTCTGCACCATCCATCAAAGGATCCCAGCTGCACGTTTACAAAAGAACATTGAAGAACTCATACCATGCAAAACAATCCTCCATAAATAATATTTCTGCACCATCCATCATAAAATAAATTATCATAATTTAACCATCCCTATGATAATAATAGCAATATGTTGCTTTCTCTTTCCCACAAGAGAAAGATGCTATGCACATATAATCTTGAGAAATGCCAGGACAGGGCCTGAAATGGGTTGTGTCTGCATCGAGTGCCAAGATAACTTCCCAAACAGGGAAGTCCTGTTGATAACATAATTTTTATCGTGAACATTTTCAGCCCATGTCTTGTAGACACTTCAACGCCAATGTTTTGCGAAGTAAATGAAGTCTTCAAAATAATGATGAATCATTTAGCAGCACATGGATTGACTTTGCTGTGCAAATTGTCAGTTAAATGCATCTGGACTATTGCAAGGGTCAGAAACTGATGTGATAACGTTTTTGTGAATCACATTGTTCATGAAGCTTGCAATCGGAATTGCCTGATTTAAGAATGATTGACAGCTTTTTTTTCTGACCAAGAGATTCTTTTCTTTTCCCTTTTTAACTGTTCTAATCAATGCTTCCAATGGCTCTGTGCATAAGAAATTATCAGGCAAATGAGCTGCCGCAGTTTTTTTAAAGCACATTCTATTGATGAAAGATATGCCCAAGTACTGTATAAAATTACAGGTTGAATTTCCGAATCTTTTTGTAAACTGGTCAAACTAAACAGCAGTATGCAAAGAATTCTTGGTGTTACAAAGATCAATATTACCTCTACCACTAAGTGCCACAAATTTATCATTAAATTGCAACAAAGGACACTTATCTATCAAGCCAGAACCATGATAAGCTTCTTTTAGAAAAAACTGTACTTCTTACACCTTTATTAGTGAGGTAAAAGATCCCCTGATGCTTTAGCAAGCAAAGCAATAACTTAGATGGTAAAAGACACTCTGAATGAAATGCATCCAGCTGTGTAGATGTCATCCTCTTCTCCATGGTCAAACTCAGAAGCTCGTGGAGAACTGCCACAACTCGTTTGCGAGCTTTAGGATCAGCAACACCAAATCTTCTTGCATTCAGATAGGGAGAAGGAAAATCCATTTTCTGCCACTTCTCAAGTTGCTCAAGATAACCAACGTTTGGTCTAAAACCAGCCGGAAAATTCACTCTAAATGCAT
>JANTPZ010091318.1:0-13511 GCA_025593235.1 Vachellia pachyceras
AAGCTCAGCATTGTTGGCAAGGTTGCAACCTTTGAATTGCATGTGAAAATAGTCTTTGGCAGAATTAATCTAATGGATACGACAGAAGCTTCATACCTTGAACATTAAACATGCCGGCCAACTAAAAGAAAAGAAGAACATGAAACATAAAATCTTTGGATCATGCTGTTTACTTGATTCTTTTCTGCTGACTTTGTTTCCTGTTAGGTGGATAAAGCATCGATGCTGGACGAGGCAATTGAGTATCTTAAAACACTTCAACTCCAAGTTCAAGTGATCTTTCTCTCTATACCTCTCTTTTATCCTTATCTTTTAATGTAATTTTCTTGATATTTTGGATAATCACGCAATAGTATGGGGTCATTTCCCATCTTTTTCTTTATATACAGATTATGTCAATGGGAGCTGGTTTATATGCGCCTCCAAATCCAATGATTTTACACCCAGGAATGCAGCACATGCAGGCACCACATATGGCTTCATTCTCACCCATAGGACCTGGCATGCAAATGGGGTTAGGATTGGGTTATGGGATGAGCATGTCTGACCTGAATAGTGGATCCCCTAGATTCCCAATGTTTCAGGTGCCCCAAATGCAAGGGATGCAAGGAACTCATTTCCCTGTTATACCTATGCCGGGACCCACCGCTGCTTTGCATGGGTTGCCAAGTTCAAGCCCTCAAGTTTTCGGGTTCCCTGGTCAGGGACTTTACGTGCCAATGCCAAATGCTCCAGGAGTTTCTGTATTAGGAGGGCCCCTTGTGAACCCTTCAACTTCAGGACAAAACGCCTTTGGAGCTGCAGGAGTCGGGGAAACTGTTGATTCGGCTTCAGCCTCTAGTTTAAAGGATTCAATGCCAAACGTGAATTCACAAGTTATGCCAAGCACAGGTGGCAGTAACTCCACGGTCCAGATCTCTACTCAGGTACTGTTTAATGTCTTGAGGTGCTGTGGGTTCAACATGCACTAAACATGCTAGTGGATTGATTTATTCCAGTAGACATGGTATCCATTAATATACTACCTACATAACAGGCCCAAATCATGATGCTCATCTTCTTATTCACCTTCCCCGACAATATTTAATTTGTATGACCGTAATTGCCTTTTACTTTTGAAGGAGATGCTTGAGTAGTAACACAAGTTTAGATGGTTGGGATGAATGCCACATGATTAACTAAAAGAGACAGTTTTAAATTTCGCACTTCTGAAGGGCTCCTGTGATTTTGGCCCTTCCTACTATCTGTCTATCATTCATTTGCTGAACGTCCTCTCTAATTGTACTGTTCACAACTTTCTACCATATTTTATTGCATGTTTATATACTTTTGCCTATTTTGATATTCTTCTCTCCACTTTAATGCTAGTGTGAAGCAGCGAATGTTGGAATCGATCAGACAGCACCGCATACTAGCGGGCATACCGCCAATATTAGTGACAGTGGAACTACTAATCCTGCCAAAGAAGATGACCTTGTGATTGGTAAATCTTGCAAGTATCATTAAGCACAAGCACACATCCACATCTAGGTCAAGTGCTTTTCAAGTTTTCAAGTTTATACTTGCAAACATATGAGCTCCCTCTTAATTTTATTTATTTAGACGGAATCCATTGCCAATAATACGGGAACCATGTTCTTGTCATTGAAGTTTAAAGAGGGTAAAAAATAAAATAAAAGCATAATGTCAAATTTAATATTTAAGTTGCATTGATTATGGCTTATAAATGTTGCGTCATGCAAGATCCTCACACATACACATGCATATAAATAAGGAGAGTCTTCATGCAGACCTTGTCGCTAAAATGAAATTTAAAATAAGAGTTAACAACATTTAAATGTATACAGCCTTGAGAGGAAAAGACGAAAAATTATTAGTTGCACTATTTAATGTTGGTAAAAAGTATAATTTCATGTTTATATAACCTATTGTGTTGCTTTTCTTATAGGTGAAGACTGACGCTACGATGTGGGCTGTTGAACTCCTTTTTGAATGATTCTTATCATTGTAAGTTCAACCACATAGGATATGTTAGAATCAGCAAGAGTGACCCATCAAGTAATTTTTCAGAATCCTAATTACTGGACTTTAGATAACAAAAATACAAATTTTGGCATCATGGGTGAGGACGCTCATTTGTACATTCATTTGGTGACCTTCCATTTAATCAGTGTCAAAATTTCAAATTACGCTTAGAAATATGCACTAAAATATCTCATTTTATATTTCCTTTTGATTCTTTGTATCGATGAAATAATAATGTTATCTCCAGAACCAAAGGAAAAAAGTTATTCAAGTGTGTATGGCAAATGCTTACTCTATGCTTCCTTGTGATCCTTTCATGGGAGCCATTCGCGTATATATGAACACTGAAGGGTAGAAAATGTGTACCAATAATTTTGTAAGTGCAATGATTGTATAAAGTAATAAAAATTGAGTAGAGAATCATTTCCATAAAGATTTGGTACCATATAAGTTGAGTAATCATTTTACACTTTCATTTAAATTGAACAAGACGTGTATATTATAAAAATAAAGTAAAAGTCTAATTAGAAGAATAAATTCGATCTAAAATATAGTTAAGGTTAACAGTAATTCTTAAGTAATTATTTGGATTATTATAACCTTCATGACTTTTTAGTTTTTAATTTCCCCCTTAATTGCAATTAAGGTTACATTTGTTTGTCTAGTATTTTTACTTATCTAAAGGTCTTCCAACTCATTAAAAGACATTCTGATTATATTGATTAATATCTAATTCTTTATATGATTATATAATTGAACTAAATAAAGTTTATGTCTAATGTGATTATATAGGGCTAGTGATACAAATAAATTAAGTTATGAAACTCGATTCTACACAATCCAATTGAATATCTAGTCTAAATTCCATATTCCTAAACTCATGTAAAATACCAAAATCTATCCTAATCATATCCCTCATTTTTTATGACAGTCAAGCACACAATTGAATAATAAACAAATATAACATTAAATCAATTAAACTAAAATAATCCAAAATGAAGGTTTAGCGAAATAAATTGAACATTCTTATGAACAAAGTAAGCGCTAACCAAACATAGATAAAAAAATATATGAAAGAGGAATAAAAAAAATGATAAATTAATAATTAGAGGCGAACTCTCATCCGTGCAATTGATTTTTTGCATCTTAGATCTCAAACTTCCTTTATCTGAACTAAAGCCTTTGTGTTGCTGCCAAAGAGAAAGAACACACCTTCTGCCTCTTAATGCTTTTTTTTTTTATAAGCTATTGAGTGCCTATTGTGTTGCATCTCTTTATTTTCCTTTTAATGTAGATATATATATATATATATATATTATATTTATGCTCGAGATTTTGCTTTTCTTAGGCGCAATTTTTGTACAACTACCCCACTCTATGGCTCTGATCTTCAGGGAAAATAATAGTTAAGGGCCCCATATCTTCAACCACTGCTTCTCATTTTGATACTCAGATGTTGGCTACTATTACAGGCTCCATCTCTAAATATCCTTACCATTTATCTTAAGTATCTACAAAATCAAATAGACATAAATAGATTTTATAGAAATATTATTTTTTTCTATTCTAACACTCATATTTAGGAGAAAATCATATAAAACAAATTAAATAAATATAAAATGTCTACCGGTGTGATCTAATATAGCTAAAATCTATGCTTATTTGATTACATAATGTTATAGGTAATTTGTCTAAGGGTTCGTTTGACATCATGGTACGAAACCTAAATTTTGTGGTAAAATCTATGTTTTGTCCAAATGCTCGCATGTTTTAGAAAAATTATTTTGAAGATAAAACCTTAGTTTAAACCTAGATTTAGAAAAATTTATTTTCTTATGAAATCACACTCTCTTATAATAAATTTCTCTTTCATTTTCTTTCATATTTCCTACTTGTTTTTTATCTCGAAATCCATAAAACCATAGTGCTGGACGGGCCCGTTTGGCCCGTTTTTTATGGCAGCCCCGGCCCGGCCACCTTTTTTTTTTCAATTTTTTATTTTATTTTTTTATTATTTTAGTGAAACTTTTTTTTTAAAAAATAATACAATAAATTTACATAAAACTTATCAAGCTCATTTGATTTTTCGGAAGAAAAATTAATACATCTCTAAAAAATATAACCAATAATGTTTATAATACAAAAACATAATACATAATCAACAATTTTCAAAGTAAATATGCATTTAAGATAAAATAATAAAGTTTAAAATAATATTTGAAGTTATTGAAACATTATACACTTTCTAATAACCATCTCTTGTACGCGCACAGAATTTTCCATAAAAACCGTTTATGCTGATAAGATGAAAGGCTACAAATGTGGTTGTCGTTCACAATAAAAGAGGGAAAAGTCTCCAAAAGATTGAAACAAGTGTCAAACATTAATTCTTTATACATTTTTAAGGGGTTTGAAGTCAACGCAGATCGGAATCGGATAAACTTTTTTCCTCGAAATATCTCATCTGTTCACCTAAATTATGAACACTAGGGAGTTTCTAACAAGATCATAAGGTCAGTTTGATGTAGAACTCCACCTTGACACAGCCAAGTCACAAGTTCTGCAATAATAATTATCTCTATTAGGTCATATATGCTCCCAGTGTCGCATGCCCAAATTTAAATTGATCCAATGCTTTATTAAGAACAATCAAGAACATATACAAAACATATTCCCAAAATGAATAACGCATAAACAAACAATCAAAAGTTTTCAACATTGCCTAAAGCATAGGCTTTACATCTTCTATGTACACTACACTCAGCACACTCTTTCGCATTCAATTCAATTACAAACAAAACCAAGAGAAAAACAAAACTAAGCTATTCACCACACTCTTGAAAAAATACAACAACTCTGTAAATTCTGCAGGCTTTGCTTAATCCATTCCATATATACCATTATTTGACTTTAATATCGCCTTTTGTGTCTGCAGCGAGATTCTTGGAGCTTGGAGATTTTCCGGTGAGTGCCTTCTTTGCTTTCACCAGTGACTGTTTGACCTTTGATATAATGTTATTTGATTGCTTTTGAGTTTTTGTTATGGTCTCTTTCGGAAGGTCCTTAGCAGTTTTTGTGGCATCGCTTTCTTTGGTGGCAGCCTCTGTAATTGGAGCCCCAGCCTCGGTTTCAACAGGCTCATCAACTTGTTCTTTCTTTGCACTAGATTCCTCTTCTTCAAATTTAGATGCCAGAGTTTCTCTAACGGACTCACTCATAACTGTAGATCCGTCTTCGTCCTTATTCTCTGCCTTATCGGCTTCAGTTTGACTATCCTTTATGGTATCCGCCATTTTCACACCCTCCTCTTCTACTTCAGTTGTTGTTTCCTTGGCTTCATTCTTTTGTTTCACAACCTTGTTTATCTCCACTTCTGCTTCTCTTGACAATTTCTCAACCGTATCAGATGCTTTCAATTCTTTCTTTTCTTCCACACAGGTAGCAACAGAACTCTGTTTTTCTTCTGTTTGGTCTGTTTTAGTTTCTTGATTGACAGAAATGTGCTGGGGATTTTCTGAAACCCCGACTACTTCTTTTGACACCTCTTCAACGCCATCCTTCTTTCCTTCTTCAACAACCTTCTCCGCATTTACAGGAGAAGATTCCACCTCATCAGCTTCAAAGGCCGCTTCAGCTTCCTCCTTGGACGTAACTTGTTCTGTGACTCCTTTGACATTAATTCCCTCTTCCTTGTCAATTTTCACTTCTTCAACAACTTTCTCTGCGGTCACAGGAGAAGATTCCACCCCATTTGCTAAAGCTGCTTCAGCTTCCCTCTTTGATACATCTTCTACGATGTTTTCTGCAACATTAACTCCCTCGTCCTTATCAATTTTCTTTTCTTCAACAACTCTCTCTGCAGTTGCAGAAGAAGATTCCACCGCATCTGCGGATGCTACTTCAGCTTCCTCCTTGGACACAATTGGTGCAATGTTTGTGGTGTCACTAATTTCCTTCTCTTTATCACATTTCTCTTCTTCAGCAACCTTCTCTGCTGCCACTGGAGAAGGTTCTACGATATTTGCAGATGCCTCTTCAGCTTCCTCCTTTGGTGTAACTTGTGCAGTGTTGTTGGTGACATTCATTTCCTCCTCTTTTTCAACTTTTTGTTCCTTCAATGCATCCTCTGGTGTCTCTCTAGTTGCCGCAGACACGCCCGCAAGTTCTTTCTCAGTCACCACGTCCTTACTCTTGTCCTCTTCTCTTGGTCTTTCCTCCACTGCATCAGAGATAAGCTCTTGTTTCTCCATGTCCTTGTCCTTTTTCTCAACGTCTGACAGTTCCTTTAGCTTTTCCTCCACTTGGAGAGGCCCGAGTTCTGGTTTCTCTGTTTCCACAGTCTCTACCTTAACAGTATCTTCTTTCTCTACGTTGTCATGGATAATTCTCTGGGATTGATCCTCTTGTTCTTTCTCCGAAGACTGCTTTTCCGGTTCACTTGGATTGTCCTCAACTTCAGTAACCACAGGTTCTGGCTTCTCTGGTTCTGTAGGCCCTGCTTCAGGCTTGCTAATCTCCTCAACTTCTGGAACAACAGATTGTGGCTTCTCCTGTTCTAGAGGCCCTGCTTCGGGCTTGCTTATCTCTTCAACTTCAGTAACCACAGGCTCTGGCTTCTCTGGTTCTGTAGGCCCTTCTTCGGGGTTGCTAATCTCTTTCACTACTTCTCCATCAGAATTTTCTACTTCTCTTTTTTTCTCTTCAGTTGCATCACTGGTCTTTTCGATGGTTTCAAATGAAGATTCAGCAATTGAAACTGTTGTTTGCTGCTCCATCTCCTTCTTCTCCTTTTCTTTCTCTACTTCTTCTGATTTTTTCAGCGCCGGTGAGACACAACCTATTTCTGAATTATCATTCTCTTTCACTTCATCTGATTCCGATTCTTTTGGATGACTAACTTCAGCGTGGTCACTTGATTTCTCTATGGTATCAGCAGCTACTTCCTTTATTTGCTCCTCTTCCTCTGTTTCTGATTTATGTGGTGTTTCCCTCTCAGTAGCTTCTGTGGGCTGGGACACGTTGCCAGCGGCGGGATCTGCTTCGGGTTGCTTGACACTAATCGGATCTGAATCAAGCACGGGCTTATGTTCGTCTTCCTTAACATTATCTGACACCTCAGGAATGTCTTCTTCCTTAACGTGCTTCTCTTTCTCTGTTTCTTTATCCACAATAGGTTCTTCTGCAGAATCTATTGCGGGTTCGATTATTTCTATAGGTTGTGATTGAGTAGGGAGTTCCTCGTTTGTCTCCTTTAGATTGTCTGCAACAGATTCTTGCAATGATCCTTCACCATTAGCCGCCTTCTCTTCTCTCTCAACTTCTTCTTCTTCTGTCTTGGACAAAGGAGGAGTTTCATCTCTAGCCCCATCAAGCTTGTGTTCATTTTCATTTATCAAAGAAACCGTATTCTCACTAGTGCCTTCTTCATTCTTCTTCTTCTCAACTTGCTGTAGCAAGCATGGATAGCCAATTATCACTAAACCAGAAAACACACTTAAACATATATATTACAAACACTGTAAAGGTTGAAATTTGTAGAATATGTAACAAGTATGATGCTAGTGGACAAATCAGAATTTATCGTCTTCTTCCTTTCCATAATTGGACTACATCTCTAGAAGGTTTATGAAAATGAAATCACTAGACTTCTGTTGTTGTTCTTTAATCTATACAAGTATGCCTCATTCTTTGACTTTTACAAATATTTTTCTGTTACAAAAAAAATTATCCAAAATATTTCATATTACCGATCATATGTCAACTATTCTGATACTTTTAAGAATCTGTTGAGGAGTCGACTATAGCAGAACTCCTCAATATCTTTCAGGGTCTTAGTTTGTGTTGTAATAGATGTTTTAGAAAAATTTTGTTTGTTTCTGATCGTATTGAGGCTCTAAATATCATCAGTAGGGAATATGATAGTAATCATCCTTTTTGAGACGTTATTACTAATGATCGAGATTTGTTTAATTAGGACCAGTAGGTCTTACTATCACACTCAGCAAAAATCTTTTCTGGGCTGATTATTTAGTCACCTTATCCGACATTATGGACATTGGGGCTTTTAGCATCCTTGATCAACCCCCCACCTCTCAGTTGGCTGATGATAAAGGACATGGATGTTATTAGTCGAACCCTTGTATTAGCATTATTGAAGTATTATATCCAGATTTTTACTGGAAAAAAAAAGAATCTGTTGAGGGGAAGGATAGTGAAGGCCTCCTAGAATTTTCTTTGCTGGCTTTTCCTTTAGTTACTGCTTTATTCCAACTTACCCCCACATCTATTCTGACCTAATCCATATCTATAGAACAGATCTTGTTATTCTCTCACTCACAAGTAAGAACATATACTTGTTGCTGGAATCTTTCAGACTCATCTTCAGCAGTGAAATCGATAGTTTTTTCTGCTATCTCCTTATCAAAAAGGGTCATCCAAAACCATTTACCTCATGCAGCCTCACCCTTCCTCTAAAAAAAAAATGAAAACTATACACTAGGTCTATCTGAGCCTTAGCCTGAAAAAGGAGAGCTACCAGCAAAAATTGTTTATAGTTTACCAAACAGATGCGGTTCCAAAAAAAAAAAAGTGAAATACTGATCAAAGTGGGTTATACGCTGAAAGTTGAGGATCATATGATATGAGCTATAAAACTTGAAAAGGGAAAGAACATGAAACCTGATCAGTAGCAGCAGAAGTATGATCAGCAGCATCAACAGCTTGAGTAGCCATGGTGAAGAAATCCAGAAGCAAAGTGAGGGTGTGAGATGCAGAGAGGAGTTGGGATAGGGGAAGAAAAGGATGGTGAAAGAAAGGAATAACAATGTTGGCAACAACACAGGGGGGGTGGGAAGGGAGGAAAGGCAGCACTTTAGGAAGAAGAACAGCTCATGTTAAGAGGAAAAAAGCAGTAACATGGTTGTCTGACAGACTGTACCACATGAGCTAGTATGTTCTCAATGATTTAGAAGGATCAATCTGCCAACAAAGTTTATCCCCCTTAAAAATGGATTAATTATTTGAATTAAATTTAAAAAGACGACCATTTGGTTGTGGCAAAGCGACAAGCTTTATTGGAGACGCTGGGGACCAGATAAGCTTCCATAGACTCTCCCTTAAACGGTCTAAATATTTGGCCCCTCATCATGCTTAATATCCAACTTACCTGCGAATTTATAGGATCCCATCACATCATTATGCTGTACATGTAATAGATTATACTGATTTTAATTATTCCCCACATTGCATCATTATTAGTTGTTGTCATCAACGAGTCCAAAAATGAGTATAATTAAATTACAAGGGCGTTCACCGGTGACATCATGGTATTATCAGAACCTATCAGAAGGTCGAAGAGATGACCTGTGTTTACGAACTAGTCAAACAAGCATATAGAACGTTGCAGAAAATGAGCGTCATTTCTTGAAGCGACGCCATGATTCATTTAATCCGCCCATCTGTTCCACGTTTGCGTCTTTCCATTTACTCAGAAATTCAAACCGCTATTGAAATGTGTCCCTTTGATGATAATGATATTGCGTCAAGTCATTTCAAAGCATTGATGCTTTTTCCTTAAAAGAAAATGTTACTAAAATTAAATAGCGCTAGCCCGTTCGTATTATAATCTAGGCCGAGTTGGTTTTTCCGTTTTTATTTGGTAGGCGTCAGCTCTTGTGTAGGAAAGAAAATTACATCCTAATTCATTTTTAATTTATTCCTCATGAGATAACTAATTTGAGTAAATTTAAAAAAATAATTATGCTGATTATTCACAATAAATATTGAATAATTGTTTTAAAAAAATAACATATTTTATTATGACAAGTCCTGAATTTGAACTTTCTAGTGTGTTCAATAAATATGTGTGATCAATTGAATTTAAAAGAAAGAGCAACACGTCAACTGTGAGGCTAAAATGATTGTTCTGGTTGTTTCTTCACATATTAATTGCTGTTTGCAACTGAGAATGATCCGAGAGTGTTTGGCAAAAGGGTAAAATATAATCAATCAGGAGCGAGGATAATTTTTTTTTTAAAAAAAAGGTTATAAATCTCCATCAAAGAATAAAGCTGTGGGTACACTTTACCTTTTTGGCGCCAGTATCGCTTGGTGAGGTGTAATAATAATTTTTTTATGCAAAGTGAGGTGTAATAATTACGGGGAGAACTTTTTTTATATATAAAAAAATTTTAGAAAAAGGGTTGGACTTAGCATGATCCAAGGCAGGGGACCTAACTCATGATCTAATGGAGCCTATCTATACGGGCATTGGAGCAAGCCAAACAAGTCCTTTGGTTTGGCCACATAAGAAAGTCAACCCAACTTCTCTTAATTGTGATAATGCCTTCTCAAACACTACTACCGGAACCATAACTAAGTGGCACTACCTGAAAAACTTTTTTTTTGTTCCACAAATTTTAGGCAGGGGGTTGGGCTCACCCACAAGCCAAGGGCAGGGCGAAATCTCCCTTCTTCTTAGGTCATACCAATGTTGAGCAGGGCGAGCCGTCAATTACCCTCAGGCGTTTACCTAAGCACCCAGGAGTTATGATGCCTCCCCAAACGCCACGACTGGAGTCACAACAAAGTGACCTTCCCCGGTATCGAACCCTCTCCCTTTGGTGAGAGTGTCCAATACCTTCGCCAGCTGAACCCACGGACAATGGGTCCCCGGAAAACTTTTAGTTCCCTAGGTTGGGCAGAATTTGCGGGCTCCATAAGAGGTGTAAGGCCTTGATCGGATTCCAGTGAACCCATAAGGCCCGGAGCTTATCTAGGGGCATTTGGATCTAATTGGATACGTAAAGCCCACATAGTGCTCCCTCAAACCCAAATATGAACGTGGCCTTGATCTGATCCCAGGTAGGTAAAAAAGGCCCAGAGATTTTCCAGAGCATTTCGATCGGTTTGAATAAGTAAGGCCTACACAGTGCTGATCCAAGGAGTCTTACCATTAAGCCCAAATATTGACTTGAATATTTGGGCTCAAGAGGCCTTGATTGGGGCCCAGGTTGACACATAAGGCCAATAGCTTTTCCAGAGGCTTTTGAATCGAATTTGGATGGGCAAGGACAACACTGCCCCGAAAAAGTAAAATGGGCTGATCGAAGGAGATAAAGTAATGCATCTGACACAATATGACTTGAGTACTTGGGCTGAAGAGGCCTTGATAAGGCCCAGATATGATCCAGAGGCTTTTTTTGGGTACAATTTTGCAGAAGCATTAGGATCGAGTTTGGATGCCCAAGGCCCTCACAGAGGTACCGCAAAGTAAAAATGGGCTGAAAGCTTACACGAGACCCAAAGCTTTTCCAGAAGGTGATCGAATTTGGATGCGCAAGGCCCACACACTACACACCTTAACCTCTATTGCAGATCTTAAATAAACTGACCCAGAAGAAAAATGGGCTGATCCAAGTAGACAGGTAAATACCCAATACTCGAGACCCCGTTTAGCCCAATACCTGGCTTTTGTTTTCGAGTGCACTTGAAGACAAAAAACATGCGCGCCAATAATCAAATAAAACTAATTCGACTGCGAACAGTCGTTGGCAGGGGGAAAAAGATATCTTATTGATGAATATCCTTTTGATTTATTTTATAATAATGAAACTAAGAAATAATTGATTTTACGTATTTGATAAGAGCAGTGGTTGCAGTGAAAGGTATAGAGAGGGTACGTAGTGCTTTAGCCAATGAGGTCTGGGGGCCCAGAATCTCAAACAGTTCTCTCCCAAATTTGAAAGTGATTGTGTGAATGTGTCTTTAAAAGTTGATCACCACTTCCCCCACTACGTACAGAACATGTAATTATTCATGCCTGCAGAATATTTCAACCAGACAAATTACGTGCTTTTCATTATCGGTGCTTTCATTTATTCAGATACCATCAACATACATCTCTACCTGATTACACTTACATGTACGCTTTGAACTTTGATTAAAGAACCGGGTCGGGGCGATTAAAGGGGAAGCAGCAGTAAAACTAATAGGGTAATTAATGATTAGGAGTTTGCTAATCTTCTGGCTATAGAAAGCGTCGTGTGTGTGTGTGTGTGTGTGTCATCATCACTCGTTGCTTTGACAAGACAAAAGACATATGATTAAAGTGATTGTATGTTAGCTAAAACTTGAGGAAATTGCATGTGCTTATGTTCCTCCCAATCAGCCCTAATGGGCCATTTGAGTTAAGATAACTCACTCAAGTGTCTTCTCAACCCTCACCACTTAGCTTCTCTAATCATCTGCATAGCTTTGATATTTTATGCTTCACCTCAATCCTGGCCACAACCACCTCTCAAAATCCTATATACATATTGGAATTGGAGGCTCCAAAATTCTGCAACTTTAGCTAACGTCAACCTATTGTGGATTCTAGACTTATAAATAGCTGTGGTGTTATATATAGCTCCCTCGTCGTGTTTGCAGCTAGAGTGAAAATAGCAGCTGCTATTTAATTTCTTGTCAATTAGCTGTCTGATGCCATGCATGCAAAATTGGACTCAGAACATATGGTTCTGGAGATAGATACTCCAGAGGCATCCATTTCAGTTTCATTCTTTATTAGGGTCTTCCAAACGAATCCTTCTTTTATGGATATAACCCCTTCATTTAGACTTTTCAATAGTCTACCCTTTTAAATTGATCGGAATAGTTATCAGAATAATGACCAGAGTTTTCCAAAATGATAGCATAAGAGTTTTAATTAAGAACATATGCCTCAAGCTGTCAGAAGTTCCAACAAATATAGTATCTGTATGAAACTTAATTGATTGTAGTCCAACTTGCCTTGGTCAATCAAGAAATTAAAAGAAAACAATAATCAGCTCTTAATTTGCAATTCAAGCACCGTCTTTTATTCATGGCTAGCTCAGCTCGTGGCAAAGATTAATAATTTATAGATAACTCTCTGATGGGGAAAAACTGAGGGGGGGGGGATTCAGTTCTTTATTTATTCTCAAAATTGTGGGAATATGCATTGGACCTAAAATTATAAAGCTTAGTTTTGGTGATGGACCTACCAAGATCAATATCAAATATTCTCATTCACAAATCACAATAATGCTATACATAATCTTTCTATTACGCGGCTCTATTTTTTGTGACATGAATACACACAAACTGTACAAACTGATTTTGGATTAGATTTGTTCCATCCTTTGTCTCCCTCTAATTATGACAAAGGTTTAACATGTTATTATTATCCCTAATTGCAATTATCTTCCTCCACTTTATACCCAGAATATATGAATATAACAACAATAATAATACCATCAGCAAAGTGCGTGTTTCATGAACAAGGCCACTCAAAATAAACATTAAAACGCCAACTTGCAGCAACTAGCTAGCTAGCTGATCATTATTAAAAGGCTAAAGTTGATCCTGAGGAAGCATGCCTTTTCATATTCGTTCCAATCATTTGCAGGTAGAGAATATTGATTATTCCCAGAGACGCAGACATCAACTGATCATACATTTTTATTCAA
>JANTPZ010091319.1:0-27366 GCA_025593235.1 Vachellia pachyceras
GATCGTTAATTATCCAGCTATTGGTACCTATAATTGGTCTAACACTATCATTATGCTAGCGCAAATATGGATTAAAACTAGCTGATAGATTCATGGTAGAAACACTGTAAGAAAAAGAAGACCATAGAAACCTAACCAACCTCCTTCAGAGTCCTTTAAGCAAAGAATGATATAACTAACTCGCCTGTCATTTCTCTGCGTTGAAAGAGACAGCAACACCAGCTTGTCACCATCTGTTATGAATGGGGTCTGATCCTTTTCGAACCGTTCTTTTGTTTGATTGATCAGGATCGAAGGTCATTGAAGGTGCAGGTGCCAATTCCATCTTTGTTTGCAAATCCTCAGTTGTAACATTCTTTAGGCTACGAAGTTGAAAACTTCCAGGAAATGGTGATTTCTCCCTGTCGTCCCATCTCAACGCAAGATTCTTGCTTGTCAGGCTACAAACTCTGTATGGCTCAGAAGCTAAAATCCCAATACAAAATAAAAGAATCAACCCTCTGAAAGTGAAGCAACTCATGCTTCTATGAAATGGAAAATGTTGGGGGGAAGGAAGCTTCTTTTTTTGAATCAAGGATAGCGAGGAGCTGGGTAGGCTGAGTCGAGTGCTGTTATTGCTCATGGCTGCTAGAAGAAGCCTGAAGTTTATCTTCTATGGGATTTGGGAGGATAAAAGCATGAAGCATGAGAATGAGAAGGAGCAGAAGATGTAGGGAGGTTTCAGATTCGCCTCAATCATAAGCATGCTATAGAAGCTGATATATAAGGCTGTTTTAGATGACTCTGACAGGTTTGAACAAAAAAGTGTTGATTGTAACAAGAGCAATATCCTTGGGGAGACTAGTATCTTTCCATTCAGTTTCCCTAAAATCCCTATCATTTGCCTTGCTCTTTTTCACCAAACCAAGACCGAATCCCCCTTCTCTTGAACACTTTATTTGCTTGCCACGTCACTGATCTTGCTGACATGTCCTTGGACTATACCCTTAAGACAGTGACTATTTAACTCTGCATTTTGCTTAGTTGAACCAACAGTGCCTCTGGATCTACTAGTGAGAAAACATTTTCTTTTTAACATGACACAAGAAAACTCAACCAGCGTTTTGTAGTCATGTCTAATTCGCTTGCCATGGCTTGTCTAATGCTAGAAGATTCTGATTGTGGTTAATTCTGGAGAGGCCTCTGTTATCTTACCTTTGTGACTCCATAGAACTATAAGAATAGAATCTGGGTATGTTCCATGAAGTTCTCATGACCCACTAAACTCTGTTGTTTCCATGAAGTTTGTGTAAAACTCAAATTTTAAGCCGAACCTGATTTATTGTTTTCTGGTTTGATGGATTGAAAAAAAAGGAGGAAACTGATATAGTTTGCTTTATTTAGGCAAGAGGATGAGCCCAAGTATTTTGTTGGTGGTATGGGTAAAAAGAAGGAAAAGGGGTGAGAATGGGAAGGGAAGAGAAGGAAGAAAGGCATTAAAAGTAGAGAAATAAGAAAAACGAAAATGAAGCAAGTGGCTTTTGTGTTAGCAGCAGCAGCCAGCAGTCACTTTCTTTATGGGGTAGTTAACTGTCTTTAGTTCCAAGTTCAACTCTCCATGCAACTAAAATAATACACTTGTCCTGGTTTCTTGTGCTTAATGGACTTCCTTTATGCTTTTCTTTACCTCTCTTTGGATTGCTTGGCCCCAACCCTTCCCTCTTCGAAGTTTGAAACACTGTTTCTTTGCTGCCAATTTGGCTTCTAAACTTTCGGATTTGGAGATTTGGATACCCTGCAATGCCTATTGTACAGCGCTCAAGTTTGAAGTAATCCTGTCATGTTTCTTTTTCTTAATAGATTGCATTTGAGCAGAGTGAATCCGAATCCCACCAACTTAAGTTCTTCCTTTCCTATGTCTCGCTTATCCATGAGTGGTGAGTGACTAATGACCAGTACGGACCGAATGTCTGCCCGTTCCTTTTATATTTTTTCATAGGCATGGATGCTTCCAATAAACTGATGAACAGATGTTCTGGTGTTAAATCCAAGAGATAGATAATTAATTGTAAATGTTGAAATAATAAAGGGTTCTTTAGAAGTATCCATGGACTTGCATTGGGTATCCAAAAAAATTTTCAGGGCCAATATTACTTTGGAAGTGTACAAATCAGTGTCCTTTTCTAATTTACCTTTGACCCAAAGTGCTTACGTGGCAGCTGCATCATCCTTATCTCTCCACCTCATCAATGTCATCATTTTCCCTTTCTCTCTCCATTTTCCAGAGTAAGAGCAAGAAGAAAAAGAATAATGCTTTTTATAGGGAATATCGGAGGATTAGAGGTAGAGTGATGTTGATAATCATTATCACGATGGAAAATCTTTTTCATTTTTCACTTGCGAAGTCTTGCAGATCTTGCATGGTCTCCTTCCTCTCTGGGTCCATTGCTAAAATGTGCTGGGATGCTTGAACGACACCGATTCCCATGGATGACCCCTGAAGTCCGAGGACCCACCTCTCGGATTTGTGTACAATAGCCGTTCTTGGATTCTTCCTCATAATCTCATGCGCTTTCTCTAATCCAAGTGTGAATTCAAAATCACATATTTATCTTTCTTCTTGATTCGGAGCGTGAACCCCGTCTTCTTTAGGCAACGGCCGCCACGAGAAGGTATGGGCCTACCTCTGTGTCACCACGTGGTCCCGCAGCACATTGACGCCATTGAGGCTGAGGCTGAGGCGATTGTCGGTGATGGAGGCGTTGTAAAGCTAGTTGGTATTGATGCCGTCGATTTCTATAATATCGAAGTAGCAGGAGGAGAAGCATTGGAAGATCCGATTGAATAACTTGAATGAAGGTAAGAGAAAGGGAAGAACTTGCTCTGGAAAATGAAGATTGAAAGGAGAAAGAAAGGGAAGATGATGAGGTGTAGGGAGACAAAGATGATGCAATTGCCACATAAGAAAAAACACTTAATATTTATGATTAATTAGGTTCCTCTGCTAATTTTTCTGCGTAGCATCTCTGGACTCTGGGGGTATTTTTTTCACGGGGGAATTTTGGGGGGGGGGGGATTTCATTTTAAGAACAGAGGCATGCACTGAAATAGTGCTTTTGACCTAGTACTTTAGGAGCTGTATTTAGAATAAAAGAAATATCTGACTGTTTTTTAAGTTTAAATAAAAATGGATGATGTGTTGGTTTCCCGAATAACCATTCTTCCCCATCACGTTCGGCTCTGAGAAGAACACTGCAAAATCAGTACCCTTGAATAAATTATAACGTGTCCGGTTTGGAACGCAGTAGATAAGTATTTTTACATAATACGAGGTAAATATATGGAACAGATTATCTCATTTTGCAGAAAAACACTGTTGAACGTATTTTTAGGGAGTAAATAAACTTTTCCAAACAAGTACATGGCCTAGAACGCAACGGATAACAATGCTCCTATAATGATATTTGGTTATAATGCTCATCTACCAAAAGAGACATATCATAATTGTGCATTAGGGGTCAATCATTGTACCTAACATATTATTTATTTTAATGTATTTTCTCCATTTAATTATCATGTTTTGCATGTTTATTATGATAATTGCATCCATAGACGAATTATGAATATTGTCTTAAATATCCCTGATTGGTTATCTATGCGGGAGCATAGATAAAGTAAGACCAGTATGACTTTGATTAGGTATGGAGATACGAGTCAAAGTCATAAGCACTTGTAAGAGTATAAGGTGCGGGACCGACCCGCTATGAGAAAACTATATGGATTAAGTCATTAGCTTATCTCATATGTAATCAAGTCACAATACCCTTTGACCTGAGATTATCATGGATTTCTACATGAGAGTCATTACATTTTGACTTAGTTAAAAGTCACATTTAACCGGATGATGATAAAGGCTATGATCAGGCTTATGGGTCTTTTCATGTGGAAGAATGTGAGCGATTAAAATGAGATTTATTACTGGGGCCTTCGATGAGTCAGTCTGAGAAATGTATGACCATACTGTAACGAAAAGGAGTTTTCATAGTTGAGATTAGACTACCAAGGGATCGAGAAAGTAGTGTTAGGAATATGAGGATGACATCATCTATGCATCATCCTTGATCGAGGATCGTGTGACAAAAAGGGACGTGATGTGGTTGCATGAAAGGTTATATCGTATTAACAATCCTCATGTGATTTGGGTAGTCGCAATGTCTTGATAAATTAAATGACTAACATTAATATTCAGATTTAATTTATAAAAATAAATTACTTTCATTGGCTCATTATTTGGACTGATTATATGGATATGATTTGATTAAATCAGATTAATCTAAATTAGAATTGCAAAATTTGAATTTCATGTTTTAAATTTTAAATTTCGAATTTCAAGATTAATAAAGATTAATCTTGAATATATTTGAATTTCGAATTCTAAGATTAATAAAGATTAATTTTGAATATCCTTTTTTAAATTCGAATTTTAAGATTAACATTAATCTTGCATATCTTTTGAGATCTTTATTCGAATTTTAAAGATTAATTACAGATTATGATGCTCTAGATGATTTCTATAAATATGAGGATTCGTGAGCAAGAGAGGCATTGCAATTCGAATCTGGTTGTGAGCCACGTAAACCATAGAGAGAGAATGAGACGTGAGAAGCGCTAGCACACTACGATTGTTGTGAATTGTTCGCGTGGATACCGGTAGAAACGTCGGTTCCTTGTGATTGAAACCAAGAACACGAAATGTTGTGGAACTTGAAGTGATCTGAACATAAGGAACGTTTCGAATTCCAAACACAAAATATATTACTTTATATCATTGATTTAAATACCTTTGACAGATCCATACAAAGATTAAAATTTTTTTAAAATTCTGCTGCGCGTACATACATTCTAATTCAACAATAATGCTAATTACTATCAAAACAAAGAAGATAATGAAAGTGAGGCAACTTGACTCGTACATATCTTGCTTTGAAGAATGATCAAAATTGATGATAACAAAAACAGTCATAATAGCGTCACTTCTTTACATTCAAGTTAATTATATCTGACATTCTCACATGGCGAAAAATGTATGGACTTGTTGCTATGAAATATTTTTTACTGCAAGTTTTAGAGAACGCTTACAGATGTATTTATAAATTGTTCACCAATAATATTCTTATGTTGATAATGAGATTTGAATTTACATTTTTATGAGTTGCAAGTCAATTTTTTACTAACTAAATTAAATTTTTTTGACTGCTATGAATATTTTTTAGTGAGTTATAAGGGGGTCTTCAAGTAGTTTTGGATTTAAGTTCAATCCCTTTCAAGGCTTATAACGTAAAAAAAAATTTGGGAAAAATGTATGAACTTGTTGCTATGGAATATTTTTTAATGCAAATTTTAGAGAACGCTTACAGATGTACTTATAAATTGCTCACCAATAATGTCCTTATATATTGACAGTAAGATTTGAACTTACATTCTTATGAGTTGTAAATCAATTTTTTACTAACTAAATTAAATTTTCTTGGCTGCTATGAATATTTTTTTAGTGAGTTATAAGGGGGTCTTCAAGTAGTTTTGGATTTATGTTCAATCCCTTTCAAGGCTTATTATAACGTAAAAGGTTTTTTTTGTCTATTTCAACGAATATTGTTTCTTTTTTTTTGTATAAACCATCCGGTATTCTGGATCCATTGCCCGCCCCAGGCTAATCTGGACCCCCCGCGAGAAGACTTTACGGTGGTAGCGAGGTACGGATGGGACAACCTTTTTGAGGTTGCGTTAATTATCGCGTCTGTCACTCCCTAGGATTTGAACCCTCGTCCTGAGGAATGCTGATAGTAGCCCTTGCCAACTCTACCAAACATCCATTGGTAACGAAGATGTTTCTTGTGATTCAAATTTATGTTTTCCTCTGTATGGAATGAGACTGTTTATTACTTCAATTACCGGTTTGTTGGTGATAAGGAACATTTAAAATATTCTCACAAAAGCTCCAACTTGCCCTTGTAAGTTGCAACACCAAAGAAAAAAAGGTTCCGACGGAACATTTAAAATGTTTGGGCTGACCAAGTAAAGTCCATATCGACTCAATCAAGCCCGTGGGTCAAATAACCAACTTATGGGGAATCCCTTAAACGGGCCGAAATACTCGTTTTCATCGTCCGATCCGGAACACTTGAAAAAACGAATTAAAAATTAAAATTTCTTAACTGCCCCATGGTTCTCCAAACATACTGACCCTAGTTCCTAAATCCTTGGTTTTCCTCGGTGGTCTGAGTTTGTGGCTATCATAATCTAGGGTTCTACTCTAAACCCTTGCTTTAGTCATGGCGGAAGCAACTGAAAAGAAAGTTGAGGAGGCTAACCCTACAGCCACCGTAGACGTGGAGGTTGAGAACACTGAATCGCCTCAAAATGCCGGGGACAACGGCGGCTCCGAACCCAATGGAACTGATCCGGCTACGAACGGCGAGTCCAATCTGAAGCGGGAGCGGGAAGAGGATGAGTCCAGGGAAGAGGAAGATGGAGTTAATAAGAAGCCAAAACTGGAAAAATCAGTGGAAGAAGAAAGGTTGGAGAAGTTGGAAGAAGGGGTCAAAGAAGAGGAGAAATCCTGTCCAGTGAACCTGGGTTACAAGACTTTCGGTTCTTCTGTTGAGATATTCGATTATTACTACAAGATTCTTCATCAGTGGCCTTCTCACCTGAATGTTAACAAGGTATTAACAGTTGGCATATATGTTGTTTCTTCCCCCTGTTTTGCTGATACGAAAGCGCATTATATAGTTGCATACACTGATGAAAAAATTTCGTGTGTTGTCTTTGCTGGCACAACATATACACTCAATTTACTAGCTTAATCATTTGACTAATCCTCTGTCGCATCTTTAATTTGTAAGTTTCGTTCTTTGATGGTAGACGACGTGATAATGGTTGTCATCAGAAATAGCTTCTATAGAAAGAGTAAAAAACGGAGTAGCTGCTATAAAATTTATCAAGCACGCATATAAAGGTTGATTTTCTAACTCTTTATTTTGCTATGGTTCTAAGCCATTTGAATTGGATGTGATCAAGGAGCTTCTACCTGCTTTGTCTGGAGAGTTGGGAAGAATCTGTAATGATGTTCTTCCACTGCTTCCTTGCAAATTTGAAGATCTTTCTCATTATCTTTTACTATATGATTTTTTTTTTAAAGTTTTCAGGCATCAGCGCGGAATGGTTTTTCTTATTTTCTATAATTGTGACACTTGAGAATCCATGTATTTATCTTGACATTGATTACTGAATACTTGCTTTAGGCATCAGATTAAAATAGTTGTATAGAAAAATAAAAAAGGACAGCAATCTTCTTATAGGCATTAATCTTCTATAGCCTCAAAGTGAACCTCCAGCTTCCATAAAATTCAGTTGCATTTTGTGCAGTGCTAGAAATCCACTCTAATGGGGTTGTCCTTTATAGGCATGATATGCATATTTGAATGCATTTCTTCTTGTTGCAGTTCTTATGTGCTTGCCATCTTTGGTACATCTATCACAAAGCAGCTTGATTTAGGATTGATTTTCTTCTCTCTGGGGGAATTCTCTCTCTCTTTTTCCTTTTGTTCATATGTACATGTTAGGATTGAACTATGTTACTGCAGCAACTTTCGGAATCCTGAGCTTAGCTAATTCTCAAGCCACAGGGTCTTCCTTTTGCTATTGTTCTAAGCCGTTTGAATTGGATGTGATCAAGGAGCTTCACCTGCTTTGTCTGGAGAGTTGGGAAGAATCTGTAATGATGTTCTTCCACTTCTCCCTTGCAAATTTGAAGATCTTTCTCATTATCTTTTACTACTTTATGATTTTTTTCAACTTTCAGGCATTAGCGCGGAATGGTTTTTCTTATTTTCTATAATTGTGACACTTGAGAATCCATGTATTTATCTTGACATTGATTACTGAATACTTGCTTTAGGCTTCAGATTAAAATAGTTGTATACAGAAATAAAAAAGGACAGCAATCTTCTTATAGGCATTAATCTTCTATAGCCTCAAATTGAACCTCCAGCTTCCATAAAATTCAGTTGCATTTGTGCAGTGCTAGAAATCCACTCTAATGGGGTTGTCCTTTATAGGCATGATATGCATATGTGAATGCATTTATTCTTGTAAGCAGGTTGATTTAGGATTGATTTTCTTCTCTCTGGGGGAATTCTCTCTTTTTTCTTTTGTTCATATGTACATGTTAGGATTGAACTATGTTACTGCAGCCACTTCCTGAATCCTGAGCTTAGCTAATTCTGTGCGGTTTGTTTTGTGGGGCAGTATGAACATACGATGCTGCTGGAATTGCTTAAGAAGGGCCATTCAGAACCAGATAAGAAGATTGGTGCAGGGGTCCGCGCATTCCAAGTCCGCAACCATCCTATATTCAAAAGCAAATGCTTCTTCCTCATCAGGGGGGATAACTCGGCCGATGATTTTAGCTTCCGGAAGTGCGTAGATCATATACTGTCATTGCCAGAAGAGATGCAACTGAAGTCTCATGTGAACAAGATGTTAGGTTCTGGAAGGAAAGGGTCGTGGAGGAAGAGGTGGCGGCCGTGGACATGGCAAAGGAGGCAAGTTTAGGCGCTAAGTAGAAAAGATGCTAATCAGAATTTGTTTACCAGAGTTGACATGTTTTCTGTATTTCCATCTTGTTTCCTGTATTCTTCTGCTCCCTTTAATTTATATGTTCACTCTCTGAGTTAAAATCCTATCGTTTGCAATATATTGGGGTTTGCTTATCAAAGCGAAGAATCGCTCGATCAAGTAACAAATCAAGCCAGCGAGTGGAAGCCACACATTGCTACCAAGTTCACTGCAGACCGCAGAGTATGGAATTGGGTTTTTATCTCAACAGAGCTTAAAGCAGATACCTGCTACTCAAAAAAAAAAAAAAAGCAGATACTTGTACAAGTGTGTCTGAAAAGGGAATATTTTTTCCCCCCGACATCCGCCATAGGGTAAACACCGTCTCTCAAGACCCTGACCGATTCTATCATAGAGGCTAACGATAGACGATAATTCCCCTCAAACGCTGCTTACAACTTTTAAATGTACCGTGCTCTCCAAAGAGCAACTCTTCTCAAAATCTTAAATAGTGCTGAGTTGGAATACAGTAAGGATTCTTGTGGTTCCGGAGGATCCAGCTGAATCGGTAATGCTGATTTCTATAATTTGCCATTAAGTCAGTTTATTACTGTTGAGTCGCTTCTGCCAAAATGCGGCTCAATAATTAATTTCAAATTGGTGTTTGGATGGGTATGTATAAAATTTTGGTTCCAACCTAATGATCTCTTGCAAAATTTCCAAATATATATTTAGTGCTTGTTTGTAAAACCTCTAAAGCATTTAAAAAAGAATTTTCATATTAGTCAAAATCATATTTATCTAACATTCTCATTTAAAACTATGTAAAATTATTTAAAATAAATTAATTCAAACACTTACTTAAATTGAAATTGGCCACAAACCTAGTCCGAGAAAAGGAGAAATGGAAACAAAGAAAAGAAAGGGAATAGGCCACAAAAATCTCATGTATATGAGTATATCTGTTGGGGTCCATTGAATAATCTTAGGCTTTGTTTGGCTGGGAGGAAGGGAAGGAAAAATATCCCCTCCCCCCATTTGGTATGGAAAATTGGAGTGTAGGGGAGGCAAAATTTTGCTCCCCAATCCCTTCCCACCCCTTATTTTGCATCCTCAAAATGGGATTTTTTGGGTGGATGTGAAATATAATGACTAATATACCCACAAACATTTTATTATATTTCATGATGCCGTCACAGTTTTCTTCATTTTTTCACTCTTCATGTCTGTTTCTGCATTCGGCAACCACCAAAAATCCATTCCATTCAAAAAGCGGGCAAGGGTTGGTGATCACTGATCAGAGAGCCATGGCGTCGACTTCAAATGCCGGTGGCGTTAGTGGAAGAATAAGAAATTCGGCTTCTACTTTCTTCTCCGATAGTCAATCTCTCGTTACTGTAACTTCCCCGCTTGTCTAACCTTTGTTTAATGCCTTTTCCACATGTCATTATTTGGCTTTTCATTTGCTGGGATGTGCACTTGAGCTTGATTCACGTGTCATTATTTCAGGATACCTGAAGGTTTATGGGTCTGATGAAGGAAATTGCAGTTGATTTGGAGAAAGATAAGCTGACATGGTACTCTGAGTATAATTTATTTGCATTACATCTCACTATCCCTGTGTTCCCCCCGGTTTTCTTGTTTGACTATGGTACAAGGAGAGAATGTAAACATATGATTCAATGTCTGTCGTAGTTCTTAGGATGCATCTGTTGGGTACATGCCCTTGGAGATGGTAGGAGGCTTCATGGTGAGGGATCGAGTTATAGTGCTAAGTCTACTGCTTCTCCTTGACAGAAACATTGCTGTGAAATAAGGTTTGTAAATTAATATGGAGTAAATGAATGTAGAAGTTAATAAGTGTCTTTTGAACCATGAACTACCAAACAGTTGGCCTCGAGCTTAGGCGTGGATCCATTCATTGATATATGTGTGTGTGTGTGTGTGTGTGTGTGTGTAGTATATGCAGCTTACGATTCTTTTCATTTCTGCCCCATCTATGCATCAGCACATAGGCATATATATGAGAAGCAGGCAATAATGAAATTTATGCGGTCAAAGAACGCGCGTGTTCCATGCCAGGAATAGGTAGATCATGGAATTCTGGTAGCCACCATGTTCCTATGCCACTCTGCAATAACCAAAATGTGTTCTTTTTGTCAGGTCGCCCAAAGTTCTTGAAGGCAGATAAGGTGGTCTGCGATCCATTGTTGCTGGTTGAGATTGATGAAATGCGCAGAATGGACAAAGGAACTAATATAGTGGAAGATTTCACCATGCTTGATTAATTAAAAAATAAGAACTTACGAGGGTATAATGATAAATTAATCGCTCCTCCTTTCCTCTTTTAACTAAATACAAAAACTATTTCTTCCCCTTCCATAGAACATAATCAAACAAGGTAACACTGAACCTTCCATCCTTTACCCTTCCCTCCTATTCATCCCCTCCCTTTCCCCTCCATCAAACCAAACACAGCCTTATAGTCCCAAGTTATGAGTCTCAGTTCAGTCGATAATCCATCCTGAAGTCGCGGGGAATCCGATCACCAAGTGCCTGTTTGGGAAGCCATTTTTCCAAACGGTGTACGTAAACCGAGACAAAACCATCTCGAAATCTGTAAAAACCATTTCGAAATTCATAAAAACCATCTTGAAATCCGTAAAACCATCTCGAAATTCTCAAAATGCCTCAAAATCTGCAAAATCCATTTTCCCAACGGAGTTCCCAAACAAGCACTTAGACGAGCCAAACGCTGTCGTATAACGCACTGGCTTCGACGCTTCGTCATAAAACGCAATGAACACATTTGGCGCCCAATTTCGTCGCCGACGATGTTACTCAACCGTCTTCCCTATCGCCGCTTTGTTCATGCTCTCTCCAAACTTCATTTCTGTCACACTATAGCTCTTCACATCTCTCAACCCCTGCAGCAATACCCACCAAATTCTCTAACCAAAGCACCACCTTATCCTCACCAGAATGAGAATCATCCCGAACCCATCTCAGTCCCTCTCGGTAACTTGCAGAAACAATTCGTGATTTCTTCATTAAAATCTATTACCTGTAAGACCCACTTTCTCCAAATACACGCTCACATTCTCCGTACAGCCCTTTTTCAAGACCCGGCAATTTCCCTCCCTTTCCTGTCCCGTATATCTCTCGCGGGTCCCTTCCCTGATCCTACGTATTCCCGCCGTTTCTTTGACCAAACCACCAACCCTTTGGTTTCTCATTACAACATCATGATCAGGACATACTCAAGGAGCTGTTCCCCTGAAGAAGGACTCTATTTATATCGAGATATGAAAAGACGTGGCATTCTTCCAGACCCGTTGTCCTCTTCCTTTGCTGTCAAGTCTTGCATTAAGATTCTTCATCTTCTTTGTGGGGTTCAGGTTCATGGAAGTATCTTGAAACATGGGCAACAATCGGATAGCTTTTTGCTGACTACGCTCATGGACTTGTATTCGCACTGTGAGAAATTGGCGGTAGCATGGAAACTGTTTGATGAGATGCCTCAGAGAGATACTGTGGCTTGGAACGTCATGATTTCTTGCTGCCTTCGTAATAATCGGAGTCGGGATGCTTTGAGTCTGTTTGACGTTATGCAGAGTGAAAGCCATAGTTGCCAACCCGATGATGTTACGTGTCTACTCCTGCTTCAAGCATGCGCCCATTTGAATGCTTTAGAATTCGGGGAACGAATTCACAATTACATTACGGAACATGGCTATGGTAAGCATCTTCGCCTGTCGAATTCGCTCATATCCATGTATTCTCGATGTGGTTGTTTGGATAAGGCTTATCATGTATTTAAGATAGCAGACAACAAAAATGTGGTTTCATGGAGTGCGATGATCTCTGGTTTGGCAATGAATGGATGCGGGAAACAAGCCATGGAAGCATTTGAAGAGATGCAGAGAATGGGGATTCCTCCAGATGATCAGACATTCACGGGAGTTCTTTCTGCTTGCAGCCATTCTGGGTTAATCGAAGAGGGAATGTCATTTCTTCAGCTTATGAGTAGAGAATTCGGAATAATCCCCAACATCCATCATTATGGGTGTATGGTTGATCTCTTTGGGCGTGCCGGTTTACTTGATCAAGCCTATCAACTCATCATGTCAATGGAGGTAAATCCAGATTCAAAAATATGGAGGACCTTGCTTGGGGCTTGTAGAATTCATGGACATGTCAGTCTTGGAGAAAGGGTAATTGAGCATTTGATTGAACTGAAAGCTCAAGAAGCAGGGGATTATATTTTGCTGCTGAATATCTATTCTTCCGCTGGTCACTGGGAGAAAGTAGCCGAAGTGAGGAAACTGATGAAAGAGAAAGCAATTCAAACCACACCTGGTTGTAGCACAATTGAACTGAAAGGACAAGTATACGAGTTCATAGTGGACGATGTTTCACATCCAAGAAAGGCTGAGATTTATAAGATGCTGGGTGAAATCAATCAGCAGCTGAAGATTGCAGGTTATGTTGCTGATCTATCATCTGAGTTACACAAGTTGGATGACAGCGAGAAGGGGTATGTGCTCTCTTGCCATGGTGAGAAGTTAGCTGTAGCTTTTGGCGTTCTTGTAACTCCACCAGGAACAAAACTGAGAGTGGCCAACAATCTACGCATATGTGCTGATTGTCACAAGTTTATGAAATATTTTTCCGGTGTGTACAGCCGTGATGTGATCGTGAGAGATCGCAGTAGGTTCCATCATTTCCGAGGAGGCCAATGCTCCTGTAATGACTATTGGTAAGGGACATGTTGAGATATGTTATGTGAAACCAATGGTGTCAGCAAATGGGATCTGGTAGTGGGAAAAACATTTGTTCCTGATATTTTCATTCCTTTATGGAACTGCCGACAGAAAAAAGATTTATCCTTTTGATGAATATTGAATGATGCATGCTGGAAAAGCAGCTTGTTTCCTTGGTTAAGCTCCAGGGAGGAATTCCACCACACAAATATCAACTAGACAAAGTAAATTGCGAAAGGCTCACTAATATCTGAAAGATAAGCTAGGTGGCGGCTTTTTGGAGAAAGGTTATGTGAGAGGTATTTGTTAGTGATCATTTTAACATTTGTCAGCAATAAACATGTGATGGTATAAGGAAATTGCACCATGTTCTTGTTAGATAGAACCTTAATGTGTGTGATTGGGTAGCTGATAGAACGTGGAAAAGAAGGAATGGGAGAAGAATAGGGTAATCTTTTTGAACTTCTGAAGTCAGAATCTAACTTACGAATCAATGAAGTTCAGGTCATGTCATTCAAAGTTCCAAAATACAGATATAGTGAAGTAGAATTAATTACTTGGTCAATATTGAAAAATATTGTTTTGGTTTATCTTGGCGTTGTGGATTTTGGCAGTAAGCTTTGGTTATAACTTGTTTGCGAGCGAGTCAATTTTTAATATGTCTTTGTTACATTCAAGACTCATTACCTGACAACTTTATATTTACACACACACACATTTAATTTTATAGCCCATATTTGTATGTAAACACCTAAAACAGGTAAAAATTAAACCTTTTTTACCTGAAGATGTTCTTATTGGTCTTGTTGATTTCGACGCACCAATTCAAATTGCACAAGCTCTAGGGTTATGAACATACTGTATGAGCCGACGATGATGGATACCCAACACAGCAGACAACTTTGAATACTACCCGGTTTCTTAATATAATATTAGTTGACTAATTTAAAAAGATTAAAGAAATGAAATAAATAATTTAATCATAACATTATGTGATCTTTCTGAAATGTTTATATGTATCATAAAACTATATATTAATTTATAAGTTAGGTAGTTTAAAAAAATGATAAATATAATATATTTAAATAATTTGTTTAACTTTTTTAATCTCTTCAAATTAATCAATAAGGTCTTATATCAAAGTTAGGTCTTATCATTAGTTCAAAACTTTTTAAGAGATCTATATTGGCTCCGTTTGGATAGTCCGTTGGGAAAATGGACACAGATTCCGAGGCAATTTATGTGAGAGGAAAAGTGTCTCGGTAAGCGCACCCGTTGTGCCAACGGACAAAACAAATAGAGCCATTAAGTATTAATTACTATATATAGGCATAATCAATAATTCAATAATTTCGTGCAAATGAGTAAAAATAAAACTGTAAATAAGATTTTCATGCTTTATTTTGAATGATAGAGATCCTATATGAAATTGAAAATTCTTCCCTGTCAAGTTGGAGTTTCATCCCTTCCCGGAGACATAGAAAAGTTCCATCACCTCATGTTTTATTTTTTTTCAAGAGAGAAAATGTTTTTTCTGACAAATTTTAAGAAAATACTCTTAAATATTAGTGAAAGAAGAAAATTGTCGCTGTGCATCTCTATACTCATGCTTAGGGTTTTTTAACAAAAAAATGTTTTGAATGTTGTGGGGCGTTAGATTTTGATGGTAGGAAGACGTTAACGTGTCTTAGCTAAGCTAACTAGTGGACAATGAGTGAACAAGTTAGGTGGACTTGCGATAACAATTCCTCCAAATTACATTCAACGTTTCTGTTGAGAATTCATCAATTCACCTTCTCCCAATTTACCCAATTTCAAATGCGACGCCAACAAATGCTTATGTTAGAACTTAGAGGTATTAGGTTAATGAGCATTAATTATAAGTTCATTCTTTTAATTGAAATTAAGGGGTCTTGGTTTTTTATGCTCAAGCATTTTAGTTTTGACACGGAATGAGGTTTTGACAGTTCAAAACCAAGGCCATTCTTCACTAAACAATTCAAGCTCTTAAATTAACTGGCTTTTGTTGGTCAAAAAAGATTTGAATTGGCATCTTGAAGCTTGATTATGTGCATTCATGGTACGAGCCATCGGAAACAGGGGAATAGGAAGACGAAAGAAGAGGAAGATACTGGCTTATTATTCAACAGTTTCAATCTTACAGGCAGTATACCTCTTATAGACTCTCGTTCTCGCTCGTACTGTTGCTAACAACTAACAGAAGCTGTTATAGTGCCAGCTCAGCTTACGCGTTCGTTCTAACCGTACAGCTAATTACCAAAACAACACGTAACAATTCAGGTACGTCGATGATTTGATACTCAAAACTTCTACAAAAAAAGGAAAATGTTTAAGAATAGTTGCGGGTTGGTTTGACTGTGTATAATAAGTTGGGTCATCAAACAATCTACTTCACATTACGTCAATTGGTGGCACCCTATTTATATGACTCGAACACTCTTTTAACTATTACACATTGAAACCAACAAAAACTAAGAGCCTTGAGGGAGATAAGTAGAAAAAATATGAAGCTCAACGTGGGGCTAGTTTTTGTGGTAATGGTCATTTTATTAGGAAATGAGCTTGAGGGATGTGACTGCAAGATTGTGCAGTTTATATTTGGAGACTCCCTCTCAGATGTTGGAAACAACAAATACCTCTCCAGAAGCCTTGCTCAGGCAAGCCTCCCATGGTATGGCATTGATTTTGGCAACGGTTTGCCTAATGGCAGATTCGGTAATGGCCGCACTGTTGCTGATATAATAGGTACACAGTTTCCCTTCTTACCAGCCATCTTAGCATTAGCATAAATAGGGGATTAGTGAGTGTACTGGGGTGTCTTGTGTAATCAAATAAGTCATCCTTCACTTGTTCCTATTCTACATGCATCATTCCAACTAAAGCAAACTTAATGAACTTCTGTTTGACTTGTGCATGGCACTTGAGTTGAGATATAAAATGTTGCACCTTAACTAGCAGTAATAACTTCTAATCTATCTATCAGTAAATATTTGAGCCTAATGTCATCAAGTGCCAACTCATTTTACTTTCAACTCAGTTCATAAAAGTGTTCCAATTGTTACATTTTTCCTGTGTGCATCAATGAAATACAAATTCATACAGTTACTGCGAGCTTCAGTTAGCTTCATAACCGTATTGGTATTAATTCTGCAAGTTCAGGTGACAACATGGGACTTCCTAGGCCACCTGCATTCTTGGACCCTTCTTTAACAGAAGATGTAATATTGGAACATGGAGTGAATTTTGCCTCTGGGGGTGGCGGCATCTTGAATGAAACTGGAAGCTATTTTGTAAGCCAAAAGGACAAAACCGTTTTCATATTCTGTGTGCTAATGTTTTACTACCATTTAACACTATCATTAGAGAACACCACACTGAAAAATGTTAGAAAAAATGATGGAACTTTGCAGATTCAGAGGTTTTCTATCTACAAGCAAATTGAGCTGTTTCAGGGGACTCAGATACTAATCAGGAACAAAATTGGGAAAAGGGCAGCAGATGAGTTTTTCGAGGGAGCTCGCTATGTGGTTGCTTTAGGGAGCAATGACTTCATCAACAACTACTTGATGCCTGTTTATAGTGATTCATGGACATACAATGATCAAACATTTGTGGCCTACCTTATGGCAACATTAGGAGACCAACTCAAGGTTAGTTCATTTTACTAATTTTAACAGCAAAATCTGTTCTTTTATCGGTTTTCATAACCGAGTCTGTTGTTTCTGTTTAGCTTCTGCATAGTTTAGGAGCAAGACAACTGATGGTGTTTGGGTTGGGACCAATGGGCTGCATTCCTCTCCAGAGAGTGCTTAGTCTTTCTGGGAATTGCCAGCCAAAAACAAACAATCTGGCTAAGAGCTTCAACAAAGCTGCAGGCAAGTTGGTAGATGACTTGATTGCTCAACTTCCTAATTCAAGCTATAAATTTGGAGATGCCTATGATGTTGTGGACGATGTTATAACCAATCCAAGCAAATACGGTTGGTAAATCATCATGTCATGCATATTTTTCACCCAACATTGTGATACTAAGAATTAGTGAGGAAGAGTTAAGCGACATACTCCCCCCCCCCCAAATCTCTCTTTTATTATAGTGCCTTTACTAGTGATATAAGTTTCTACGATTACATTTGAATTTGTAGGATTTGAAAATTCGGACTCCCCCTGCTGCTCATTTGGGAGAATACGACCGGCTCTAACATGTGTGCCGGCATCAAGGCTGTGCAAGGATAGAAGCAAGTATGTATTCTGGGATGAGTACCACCCCTCAGACAAGGCAAATGAGCTTATTGCAAATGAGCTCATCAAGAAGTTTGGATTCTTACGTGTCAATCAATCGAATGCTCCATCGCCTGCACCATCTGCTCTTGCTCCTTCTCCTAAAGATTAACAAAGATTTTGTAATAGAAACAAACTTCTCTCTGTTCATTGACCTTTTATTTACCCATAATTTTGTTGCTATGTCTGTTTGGTTATAAAAGAAAAACAAACTTCTCTCTGTTCATTGACCTTTTATTTGCCCATAATTTTGTTGTTATGTCAAAAGAAATGCAATTCGGTTAATAAAAGAAACAGGCTTGTGAGTCATACTTTCAATAATCAACCCTTGCAATGGCAACATAGCAGTATGAGAGTAATTGTAATAGTCTGTACTGGAGAGATCCGTGTGCCTTTTAACCATTGTTGTGTCTGTTTTTGTTTCACTTCCTCTAGTACATTTTTTCTTCCTTCTAGAACCACTTGCTATTTATTCTAAAACCGAAGAAGCACATGCCTAGGAAGTGAAATCTCATGGTTGTAATAGATTTATTGGATGAAGAAATGAAAAGTGAAGTGAAGGAGTACAGCTAACAAAGCATAACAATATGCCAACTTTTCACTGTGTTGCTGATAAATATTACTCCTCTTTGTTTATCAGGAAGAACTAAAGGCATAATTAATGAAGAAGATAAGGGGACAAGAGGTCCATTTTCCTAAGGCTATATCGGCCTTACCTTTGCTTTGATGTTTGATAAGTTTTTTTTTTAATTCTACCATAAACGTGTCAATCACGCCAACTTTTGTGGCACCTGATCTTTCTTTTATTCTATCTGCCACTTCATACACGCAACACGCACACACAGAGCACTCTTAAAGTGTTATATGATTATATGAAAAGTATATTGGAATTGAACTATTAACAAGTATTATAGCCTTACAGGTGTTCTCTTCCTATATATTATATACTCATTCTTCTTTGCATGCCTTCCATTTTTTTAATCTCTGCAGCATCAAAACCTGCATGTTTCAACTAGTCCGATGATCATCATATCTCTGATAGATTTTTAGATACAAGTATATATTATATTTATCTTTCTTTCAAGATAGTTTAAGCCAATTTAATAGCACTCATTCTAACATTATGTACCTCTAATCGTTTCTTTGAGTAATCAATGTGGGATCCTCTATCATAATGTATTTCGACTCATAATTATATAATGGGCAGATGAGATATTTACGATAGGAGATATATGATAAAGAGAAATTAATGGAGGGAAGTTTTTATGGTAACAACTATGGAAGGCCACTAATTGCATATTCCACAATGAGTAATAATTTAGTGACCTGAAAAGCCAGATACTTTAGGAAGAGGGTATGGTAGGGGTCAGCCAGCCAAGCATTGTGCAAATGTCAAATTTCCACAGCTTTGGTAGATCACTTTCTCCACTGAAATATATTAAATATTTAATCATATATCTTGGTTCAAAGGGCTCCAATTGGGTGAGCAATATGAATGATTATATATTAAACAATTTGGATTAGCTTGTAAAACACATTGGGAACACTTGGTTTTGCAACACCTATCAAACTATATGTGGGTCGTCAAATGGTATTCCAGCTTTATATGTCCCATATCCTTTTTGGCCTAAAGAAGGGCTAACATCGAAAGCTATTTGTCGGCTTATTGCCAAATTAATGCATCCATCACTTATTCAAACATCAATTATTACAAATCTTACTTTATTTTACTGAAGACCTTCTTAATGTAACTGGGACATATATGTTTGGCACCATGAGTGTCCCATATCCAATCAAAATCCATATTTTTGTTTGGCACTGCGAAACGTTATTCTTGGTATTTGAAATTTATTGTTCTTCTCGTTGTTTCCATATTTTCAGCTCCGTTTTCAATATTTATTTTCTTATATATTAATTTTTTGGGGATAATATCTTAATTGTTGTGTTAAAGAAACATGCAAAGGCGAAAACTGCACTGGCAACCAAAAAAAAAATTATGGGGAATCTATTTTAAGGGAAATTTGTTTGAAGTCCCAAAAGCAGAAATCTAAATATGTTAGTAGCGTCCCCTGTATTTTGTACGACTTACTGTACCCTTGGGTTATTATTGAAAGTTAGCAAAATCTTTCAACATCAAAATGTTACTTTATGCCGCAGCAGTTGGGAGACTCATCCACCATGTCAGGTGCGCGACACGGGTCGGATCCAGACGTAGTCGGAGCGAAGCTCCGGTGAACCGGGTGGGCAACAAAAAAAAAAGTTACTTTAAAAGGTGGTCAAACTTTCAGAGTATTATATATTATTTTTATAAGTAGTTATTAATTACTTTATATATACCAACTTAAATAGTTAAAAATAGTTCGAAACGAGTATAAATGTATGTATTTAAGATATAACATACAAATAATTTAAATAATGGGATTTTTGTTAAAAGTGAGGTGCATGGTTAAATAATGTTGAAACAACCCATTTATTCTGATTGGATCCACAATAAGTTATGAATTGAAAAATACGTAGATCATGCCAAGATAAAAATCTAAATATTATTTATTCACACTGTTTAATGGGTAAGATGTAATCAGTAAAAATTAGAATATAGCATTAGTATATGATATAAAATTTATCATAAGTTGCACTATTATTGATGTATGTGATAAATCAAGTATGACTCTTTTAAAAGTTCAAGTAATTTACAGGAAATTAGTGTACCTAAAATGTGTTTACTTTTTAACTGTATCGAGTGTCTTCTTGGTGAGTCAAATTACATGCATTTGATTAAGGCCTTTGCTTTGATACATATCATCATTAAGCCACAATGGATTTGGCAAAATTGCACAGTCTTGATCTGAAAGATACTGTAAGAGATAAATACGATAAGAGCCATAATAATATAGCTACAGATCATGAGCTGTGAACAAGACATAGATAAAGGATGATTAAAGCAGAAGTTGAACAAAAACAAAGGGTCTAAACCCCCAGATGAATATTATATTATATTATAAAGACTTCTCAATAATTCGAATTATAGACTCTATTAGCAGTATTAGCTAGTTCTTTATCGCATTATACATATATAATTGCTTGCCCTCATCAAGAAAGTAGACAATATTAAGCATATCAATATTAATGGCTGAATTGAAGAACAGAACAGTGCTGACAACTAACTGCACTTGACACTATATAAGATTATTCAACACACAAACTCGAACACGAACACGATCATGGTCCTCTTGGAGTGTGACGATTGTTAGCTCCTGAGGGTGCGTAGTCATGGAGTTCCAAGTCCATCCTCTCAGTAACAGTACTGCTTGGCTCCTCCAACTCCAAGTTCCTCTCTGTTGTAATCTGCAACAGCACCAGAAGTTCCTAGTTAACATGAAAGAATAATCTAGGGTGCAATATTTGCACTGCACATATATATAACTTGTTCTTTGGCCTCAAGTTTGTACCTTGTGGGTGCTCTCTGAAACAACATGAACTTGGGGACCCTGCATAAGGTTCTCAGTTCCTGCATTTACAGACACACGATCAGTGGAAAGAACAAGGGGTGGGGATAAAGAAGAAGAAGCATATGAGCAAGATAATATATATATATATATATATATAAGAAAGGGAATATATATGTGCTTTTTTACTTGTTACTGGGATTGCTTGCAGAGATAGAAGATGAGAGAGGCATAGCAGAACAACAAAGAAACGAAAGAGAGTGATGCTTGCCATGTCTCTGCAATATTATTAGAAACAAGCAAGCTCAGTTCTCTTGTGTATGTTGCTTCCCATATGGTGGGTGATTCTCAGTTTATATAACCATGCAAGGGGGTGGGGGTGATGAGTTAGATTTTTGGGGGAAAATATTTTATTTGTGTATGGCATGTGGGTGATTGATAAAGCAATCATATTGCTAAGAGTCAAAAAGGTGATAGCAACCCATCATTCCGAGGGAGAACAACACGTTTTCAGTCTCTCGCTATATATATATATATATATATATAATTAAAATAACATTTTTAAGAGAGAATTAGTATGAGGTTCTAAAGAATGAATGTAATTACCAACAAATATTAATGAAGAGTGAGCATTAAACAGCATGAACCTATTATCGTTTTCCATTGGAACCTACTTAGTTATAATGGACCTTTTTAGTTGTGATTACATTTGTCTCTTGGGACCTTGTGGTAATTATCTCTGTTATTATAATACCATCATCCATCATGAGACAGGATGAAATTGTTGTGGCTTGTGAATGAGAAAACACAAAAACCAGTATGAGTCAAAGAGAGATGGCAACAGAAGATGGAGCACACTATGGAAGTGGAAAGATGACACACCCGCCCCCCGGGGGGGTTTTCAGGGGCAAAACCTAAGGTAAGACACTAACTGAGGTCAGTAGTGGGATTTAACATGAAAGTTCCGCATATTCCTTGTTTTTTCCCGTGTGTATATGAAACATTAATGTGCAAATTTGCTCTGAAGGTTTTCTCTCAAAAGCAATATTGCCTGAGAAGTTTTTTTAAGAGTAATATTACCTCAAAAGTTTTCAAATAGAGCAATGTTAACCCATACAGTTAAAAAACTAACATTGACCATTAACATTTTTTAATGGTAAGGGGGTAATGTTACTCTATTTTAAAACTTTATGAGCAACATTACTCTTAAAAAAAACTTTTGGAGCAATATTACTTTTGACGAAAAAAAATTCAAGGCAAATTTGCACTATGAATGACACCAAAAGATTATAAACAGTCAACGTAGGTGCATTCAAGAAACTCACTAAAAAGCATAGGCACTTGTAGTGCCTCATTTTTCCATTGAGTCTATTTCAACTGAAGCATCAAAGCAAACAGATGATAGCCACCAAATGTGGTAGTGATTTCTCCATCTCTGGCTTATTCTTTGGTAATGTCAAAGCAAAATAGTTTGTTGGTTTCTTCATCTGCCCCTACCCCCTAGTGCATGCAGATTTCAGAGATATTGGCAACGTCACTGTTCTCCACTAAGTCGGCCTCAGCTGCTATACACGACAATGTAATCCCCCCCGGGGGGTGTTTAAACTTTAAAGTAGAAGAAGAGAGATCAAGCAGCGAGATTGCAACGGAAAAGTTTACGCTGACCTTAATAAGCAGAAAGATTAAATTTTCTGCTTTTCACTTGATTGGTTGCTCTCTTTAAGAAGCAGACGAGAATTTCGCAGTAACTATCAGCATGGAGCAGTGATGTAGTATAATAATGAAAGATGGGTGCGGTTGACTTTGAGAAGCTAAAGGCTTTTCCACATGGGTGGGTCATTTCCTTGCTAATCAAAATGTATTTGGAAGCTCATGAATTATAATAATTAATAACCAGACAGTAAAGTAGAAAGGTTGTACAAAGCCATTAAAGAAAAAGGCTGTTAACCCCAACACCAAGGGGACAAAACTAATATATAGAGAGAATATTATACATTATAGATGTTATGTTCAAAAGGAAGCGTGAATTTTTTTAAAAAAAAATTTGCTCTACGAGATTGGTATCCTCCTACTAAAAATAACCATGTTCAAAGCATTGTTGAATACCAGATGTGACATATTGAAAATTTAAACTTTGGTTTGTCAAGTTATAAGGAATTATACACTTCTGCTGCCTGCTGGCGGCAGTGTGAATTGATATAGAAAAATGATTATGAGAGGGAAATAGAAAAGGCAGATGGGCAACAGAGAAAAGCCAAGAAACTAGCTAAGCTGCTAAACCCACTTCATGTTGCTTTTCTGCTTCTGATACTTTTCGTGTTCAGTAATCTTTGGAAAGAAAATTACTACTCAACTTCTGGGAAATTCCCTGAGTTTTTATTCACATTAGCTTTCTTGAAAAAAAAAATATAATTAAATGTGGAGAAGAAACGTAGTAATATAAAGCTGGAAATTGAAGTGGCAACTCTTAACAAAATGTAAGATTGCGACAGCCAACTCTTAACTAACACATTAATTATTATGTGGGCGTTAATGTTAATGGCACTGTGCTTTTATTCCAATCAGGTGTGCCATTCGCTTAGAAATGCTTGCTTATCAAACACGACAGTGAGATATGAATGTCCTGGAAAAGATCATAATATTGGAAATGCCTTGAATTTTATGACAAATTTAATGTTTTTCATTATTTTTATTTTTGCAAGTAAATTAGTTGAAAAAGCTTTTATAATGTGTCTGTTTGGGAATGATTATGGGGAGTTTAAAGTTTCAAATGCACGTTCAACAGTGTTTTTCCACAAAACGAAATAATCTTCTTCACATATTTATCTCAATTTACGTAAAAGTACTTATCTGCTACGTTTCCAAACGGGTCCGGTAAAGACGGAGTGCGTGTGTGGGGTAACTAGATTTATTGAGAAGTGATGACTAGTGAGAAATTGGAGGAATAGACCAAAATAAATAAATTTTTTTTTTTTGGTACAAGAGAGGGGATTTAAAGGTGGGAGGCAGCTGCTGTTGGATCTATTGGGCTTTATTCACACATTAATTGCTGGGCCCATAATACTCCAATTTCCATGCATTTTCTGCTTTGTTCGGCCCAATGCTGCCTCATAACATAAAAAAAAATTATTTAGTAAAAGGAAAAGAACAGGTATTTCATTTTTTTTAAAAAAAGTCAGAAATCAGGTATTTGTTCAATCATGATGCATAGAAGAAGAGAAATTGGTGGCAACCTCGTATTTAAAAAAGTGTATTGATGAGTAGAACCTAAATTAGAATACAAATACTTTTTTATATATAAAAAAAACCCATAAGGTATTGTTTTACCAAATGATTTTTTAAACAAAAACTTTTCACTTATGCTTTTTTTTTAAATAATGATCAACCAACTCTCATCCTTGAAGCAAGTTGGTTGGAGATTTGCAAATGGAGCAACAAATCTGGTTGAAAGGACTGTGTTGTTTGCCCTCCTCCGTAATTAGAAAGATACTGTGTTTGTTTAGTTTAGCGTTTGCAAGGCTCAAATGCATGTTTAACAGTATTTTTTCGTAAAATAAGAAGATTTTCTTCACATATTTATCTCGCTTACGTAAAAGTACTTTTCTACCACGCTTTCAAACGGGTCAATTAACTTTTGTTTTCTTTACAAGATACTCCTCATCTCATTTTAAAAAAATGGTTTCAACAACTCACCTAGTGACTAAGTGTTTGTTTGGGAATTATGTATTCCCAACGGTGCACGTAAATCAAGATAAAACCATTTTGAAATTCGTAAATTTTTCTTGATTCCATAAATTTTCTCAGAATCTGTAATTCATTTCTTCCAATGGATTCCCAAACACATACTATATATGTTACTGTTGAATAAAGTGGCATCTATAAATTATAATATATATCTATATGTATATATATGTATGTATTCCGTTGAAGCGATGAAATGTTGCCACCGATGGGAGCGTAGCGCTTTAAATATAAGTAAACACTTGGATCAAAAGTAAGAAATGATCCCCCAACTTTCAAGAGCAGCTGAGAGAGACTCAAACTCGTGCAGAAGATGAACAATCTTCAAGTGTTGAGGCATGGCAATGACACCTGACTTTTAGATTCTCTGTTTGCGTCATTGAAAGGTGACTTCGTGTTTGACGTGGGAACTCATTTTCTCTAATAGTACATGTAAATTAAAAAAAAATTATCTCGAAATCTATAAAAATCATCTTAAAATTTGTAAAACCACGTGAAAAACAATAAAATCATCTTGAAAGCTGTAACTCCTTTTCTTCAACAGAATTCCTAAACACAAACTTCATCCTCCACTGTCTCCTTCTCATATGAGAGGTTTGGAGTTTAGCAGAATCAAGACTCTTAATCACAGGGTTGGGCTTGGGGGACAGATATATATATATACAAGCACTATATTCTTAACGTGAAATAATGATTATGGTGTCTGACTCAGGAAATGCACACGTGGTGCAGTACACAGTGACCCCGTTTGATCGAGTTTATGAAGAGTCTGTTTAATAATATTTTTTTTGTAAAATCAAATAATTAGTCTCTTTCATATAATTGTATTGGTTTAAATAAAATCGTTTCTCTATCATATTTTTAAACAGTCATGAACTTATCAAGTGACGTTAAAGCAATGGATGGTGTTGATGGCTTAATTAATTAGGAGATTGAAGTTAATTAAGCATAGTGCGAAAACCACTTTGGACACCTACAACGTGTTGCGTCGCCTACTTTTTTGTAAAAGGGTGTAAATTTTCCGGACACGTGTGCCCCCATTCACACCTGCTGACTCGTACCTTCTCAGTTCTCCGCCACGTATGCTCACCCACTTCCTACCCAAAATGACTACTCACTCCTGTCCCCCAAATGCTATATTTTTTACGATTAAAGTATAAGGGTAACGTTGCAATGATTTTATACTTTTAAGATGAAATTGTTCCACACAAAATTTTCAGGATGAAAATGTACCTTAAACCTGTTTTTAATGTTGTCCCTTTTTCTATCATTTTACAACTAAAGGGCCTGTTTTGTTGAGATGGAGGCAGAGAAGTAACATTCATGTGAGGTGAAACAAAACTCTCATCATATAATTATTTTGTAAACAATAAATTATGTTGAAAAAGGAGATTATATCCAAACAAACACTTTGATTGCCAACTCTCATCATATGCTCCTATTTTTTTTTTTTTGGTTATCATCGTAACTCAATCACTCAAGAATTCGAACTCACACCGTCAGATTGAAACGTGTATAATATATTTGGCACCTTAAAACTTAAAAGTAAATGAGAAGGACTCGCTCCCTCTACCTAATTCTCCCCGCTTAATGATTCTTTATTACTCCCATACATAGTATACCTGATTTAGGGATGCAAACTATTTTTAAAAAAAATAAGTAATATTTATTTTTAATATTTTTTAAGAAGAATTTGATGAAAAATTTAGTGGGTTTAAAATTAATAAATGAATGGGTGCAAAATAAATCATATGTTACTGATTAATTTTTTGGAAATCAAAAGGTGCGACTGAACCTGTTGGAATACAGGCAGATCCGTCCCAGCACACACATACTCAACTACATAAAAAAACATACAAACACTCGTAATTATATATATTTGTCTTATATAACCGTCATCCCCATTTCATCATAAGGGAACATCATCCTTTCTACATTAAAACCCACTGCTACACCTTCAAACTTTTCAAAAAAAAAAAACAGTTCTAAATCCAACATGAGATTAAGACTTTATTTGCATCAGCGTTATAAAAACATGGTCGGAGTTTACCATAAAACCTAAAACACAACTCATAATTCACCCTTTGGGTTGAATTTGATTTGGGCATCTTTATTTTGAGGATATGTTTTTTTTAAAATTAATAGAATTAAATCCCAATTGCAACCTATACTTGAAAAGGATTAGTAAATCAGTGTGTTAGATGATTTTTTGTTGGGTGAGAGAAACACATGGGATGTCAATTTTGACATTTAAATTCATGTTCTCTCTCTCTCTGTGTGTGAAGCGACTGTTGTTAAGAATATACCTGGGCTGGGATGATCACTTAATGACAAGGTTGACCAAGCTCGGCCTCTCATCGTCCTCCGATGGGGACACGTCCTTTTGCTATTTGCAACCGATAACCAATCGCAATTACCCATATTTATTTAAATCTCTCTCCTCCCTCAAAACATTAAAAACACCATTTTTATAGCTAAATTTTAGGCAGGGGTCGAACCCTCCACAAGTTAAAGGTAAG
>JANTPZ010091320.1:0-29227 GCA_025593235.1 Vachellia pachyceras
CCCCCCAATTTTTTATTTTGTATTATTATTTATTAATTATTAAACCCCAAAAGCTGCGTACTGAATGTGTAATCGCCAAAAGCATCGCCGTGAGTTGCTAGAACAGTCTCTGCCTGAAGCTAGAACCAATCCCTCGTCTCTTCCACATCTCCAGCACGCCGAGGCGCAGAAGCAGCGAAGCAGCCAAGCCTCGAGCTACAAATCCCAGCCTCACCCACGCTTCTCTCAGTTCCAGTACTGATACGCTATCCCCTGCTTTTAAGATACTTAAAGATCTTCTCTTCCTCACTTCCCAACCTCCCCTGCTTCCTCTGTGCCAACTTCCAACACTGAGAGTGAGAGAACACAGTGGGGGCGGTCTGACTTTGATGGTCTGATGCCCATGAGCGACGGCACCGGCGAGCAAAGTGGTGAGGCGAGGCTGGATCTGAGGAGGCGGGTAGGGGTTTTGATTTCACCTTTTTCTTTAAAAAATATTTGAACGATGTCGTTTAAGAGGAATCTCATGAGAAAAATATAACCTGATCAACCCCATTCAGACTCACCGGGTGGATCCAATTCAATCCAGATCTAGTCTAACCTTTGAACCAGATCAAACAATTGACCGGTTCACCGATCTCCGGTTGGAACCGACCCGGGCTTTTCTTCCTTGAAAAAAAGAGATGAAATTGTCATAGCTAAAAACCAGAGGTTGCCTTATGATTGTTTTTTTTTTAAAAAAATAAAGAGATAAGCATTAATGGCGTCAGGTCACAGATATGGTCAGAAAAATAATTAGGTTAAATTGATTGTATCCTATTTTTAAAATATTATAATTTAACTATAAATATAAATAAAAAATAGAACACATACTCTAATTGGGGAATTTGACACTAGGAATATATATAAAAAATAGTTAAAATATACTTTTAGTCTTTTATGTTTACGTCAGGTTTCATTTTAGTCATTTGAATTTAAAAAGTGCACTTTCAATCTCTCAAACTTAATACCGTTAATTCTCTTAACGGAAATTGTTGACTCATCAAACTTAACGCTGTTATTTTAAATCTTTTTTATTTTACATAATTTAAAATATCAAATTTATTATATTATTAAATTAAAATTAAAATGTGAGTACGTTTTATTAACATTTTATTGTGCAATCATCACTTAAATTTGATGAATTAGCAATTTCTGTTAAGAATGACTAACACTGTTAAGTTTGAGGGACTTAAAGTGCACTTTTTAAATTTATACGACTAAAATGAAACCTGACGTAAATATAAAAGACTAAAAATATACTTTAACCATAAAAAATAATTTGGTGTGATTGAAGCTGTGATAATTAGCGGGAGTAGGCAGTTGTTCTTCGAATTTCTTAAAGTTACATACACTGTCATGGTATAAGAATAAACGAAAACATTACAAAATAAATATTTTCTAAAACTGCATAATTTATATTTGAATTCTAGAAATCATGTAAAGAAAATAAGTATGAATTAAAAGAACATCAAACTCACAAGCTTACCTGGCGAGAGCTCTTGGATTTTTTATCATCTCACACATGTTACGAGAGAATTTCACAGGGGATAGAAAGATCAATTTTAAGCTCGTTACCAATAAATTAGTAATAACTCTAAATAAAATCAACACAAAACAACCAAGAAAGACAGAAACTATCTGATAAATTGTCGTGAAAGAACATAAAGAATCATGTAGATTTAAAATCTTGTTGGTCCAAATGAAGCAAAAATATCTTTAATTGAGATGAATAACGTACAGGTGTCTTGCCATAAGTTGCTATATATATATATATATATATTACATATATGCTTCTGTGCCATCAAATCTGAAAGTAACATTCCATCAGATATGTGTCACCACTTATCTTCTCCTCCTCCTCCTTCCACTGTTCCATCAATTCCTCAAGATTTTATAATATCGTCACCACCACCACCACCTCAGCCACGTTAACCTTATTGTAAAATCCTCTCTCACCTTTGTAATTCCTTTGGCTGGACGACAGCACAACCCGATTGAATCTTATATAATTGTTTTCTTGTTGAGTTTGAAAGGACATCGATTTGATTTGAGTGAAGAAAATAACAATCCATTAAATTTGATTTATGCATTAATATTTTATTTACTTGTGAATTAATAAATTTTTATGGTTATATATCAATATTTTTATTAAATTATATTGCTTTTATTATGATCAATCAACCCCTTTTCAACTCCCTGTTGGATTACTAATCCTTAAATAATCGGTTCAACTGATTTAATAATTGGCCCATTTGTAAAATACTCAAGTCAATACTTGTTGTGCAATCAATTTTGATGATTTTTCTATATTTCTTCTTCTGTCAAACATAAAAATCATTTTTCATTTTCAATACAATAGAATTTAGTGGAGTTAAGGTGTACAAATACTATGAATTTATATTAATTATGCACTCAACACCATAAATTTTAAAATCAGAGTAAAAATGACACAAACATTAAATTTAGCTAACGTGAGTTTCTTTTTGTAGAAGTAAATGGTGGGTCCCACCATAAAAAACTAAAGGACGATAATTAATTTTAACGGTTGTGTCATTTTTCTTTTGATCTTAAAGTTCATTGATATTTTTATACAAAAAGGTTTGAATATTTCTGCACGATATTTTTACACCTTAACCCATTAAATTGTTCAAATTAACTCATCACCTTGCTGTCAAATTTTCTGTCAAATAACTTTGCCCCCCCTTTTTAACTATATATGGTGAGGATACTGATACTATATATATATATATAGGCATATCAATCCTCTCTCATTGGAGATAATTGTATTTGAGACAATCTTGAATATTGTTATGAGAAGCTAGTAGGTTTTGTTAGAACCAACTTAACTCTTGTTGGTTGCTACATATATATTTTTATTCTGCTGGTAATTTGCATGAGAGGGCGCCCGTGATAGAGAATTTAATGAAAGGAAAGTTGTGGCATGGTGCGCCTGAGGCACAACACTAATATAAAGGGCATCCTTTTGGCCTCACATCATTAAAGCAATTTGTGGCATTGGTATGTACCAAATTTTTATGGTGATGGCTCTTCTTTGGACTCATTTCTACAATGTCCACTTTTATGTCTCTCTCATTTACAATTTGCAGATACAATTTGTGCGCGCCCGCGTGTGTAATATATATATATATATATGTATATATATCAGCTTCTCTCTGTGTAATTTCCTGGTATAAAAGAGTTGTTTCAATCAGCTAACTTACTGTGCTGATGATGATGTTAAGATTACTTGAAGATAGAGAAAACAAACACGAGAGACAAACACACCAAAATGGCAATAAGGCTCGCTGAATAACTATGGCATTCCGAGAACCATCCTTATAATAGCTACAGTATCTGTACAGCACAAATCATGTTATGCCATCTGTACAAGTAGAAGAATATTCTAGATATCTAACATTAACCAATAGTAAAGTAATTAATAATACACGAAAGACATGATAATACACACTAATAATTCTAATTAGGATAAATGATGTGATTTGCCAGATGAATGGGCTCGCCAGGTCGTCTTGAATCTTGGTTGCTGAAAATTTTTGAGCCATCAACGTAAGATAAAAGGAAAAGGCCAAACTACATGGTAAAATAAAACAGTTAACTTTGACTTTATGGTTCAGATTTCTCTGAGAGACACCAACCGAAGAAACAGATTCTAGAGATGGAGCTAACTGTAGCCACTACTAAACCATACAGAATCTATTATAAATAATCTTTTTTATGGTTAATATTAACGTCATTATAGCACTGGGGGGGGGATTGAGGGAAACCACAGGTGAAAAGAAAGCAACCCCAAGAGGGGACCATGAAAACGAGAAAATGATATAGCTTCAACCAAGGAATAATTAAAATGTGTAGTGTAGTGAAGCAACACAACAGAAGTGTCTTTCTCAGATATTAATTCTCCCTCACAAACAGACTTTACCGCCTGGGTCCATAAAACCCCATGGGGAATCGCATAATTAGCCATATAACCCAATCAGAATTCTCAAGATGAGATGAACATCAAAACCTCCACCAATCAGCACTGAAATAGCCCTTCATCCTCGGGTCCCACATGATTACGTCCTTTTCAGTTTTATTTTTTGCGTTTCTGAATCCATAAAATTACCAAAAGTGCATGGGCATGCCTTGTGCCCTATCTATTATCTAGTGAGTAATTAGGTGCCCCATCGCCTCCACACACACTCAAGTCTCAACATACAGTCTCAATAATTGAGCCACTTGGGTCCATAGATACATACTTTTAGCATACACATACACACCCATTAGCTCACTTGAACGAGCCAGAATCTGAAGAGGAAGAAGAAGATGAAAGCAGCCGATGCATTGGGAGCTAAAACTGCAAGAGCCTGTGATAGCTGCCTTCGCCGGAGAGCTCGATGGTTTTGCGCCGCGGATGACGCTTTCTTATGCCATGGCTGCGACAATCTGGTTCACTCTGCGAATCAGTTAGCCAGCAGACATGAAAGGGTTCGTCTTCAAACAGCTTCATCCTCCAAGAAGGCTACCACCTCCCAGCAAGTATGGTACAGTGGATTCACACGCAAGGCAAGAACCCCACGTCATAACAACAGCAAGCAGTTATCATTACTGGCTCAGCAAAAATCCAAACATGAGGTACAGGAAGAGATTTTTAACAGTAGTGCTCTCCCTGTCGTGCCGGAGCTCGGAAGCGAAGAAGGTGGTGGTGGGCTGGACGAGAGCGACGAGCGGTTGCTTTACCGGGTTCCGGAGTTTGATCCGTTTGAAGATGAGCTTTGCAATATTTACAGTGAAGTTGGGGATCATGAGAGGTTGGACGAGGTTATGATGAAGAAAGATGATAATGCTGTGAATATTGGTACGGGTGGGGATGAAGAAGGAACATGTGACGTAGACAATTTTTCGGAGTTTCTTGCGTCGGATATGGATATTGCAGAGTTTGCTGCTGACGTTGAAAGCTTACTGGAAAGTGGGATTGATGATGAATGTGCAGGAGCAGAACTGTTGGGTTGTAAACAAGAAGAAATAGTGGAAGCATTGGAGGGTACTACTACAACTGCTTTGGGGTCATCAGACAGAAATAATAATAATCATGGGATGGTAAAAATTAAGAATGAACAACTAGTAGTTGAAGCTAATAATACCATGGTTGTAGGAGGCATGAGAAGCGAGACGACCTTAAATTGGAACACGGCACAGAGAATTATTCATCAGGGATCATCATCGTCATCAGAAGAGGAAAACAGGGTGGTGATGGAGATGAAGGCAAAGATAGTTTTGAGGCTAAACTACGAGGATGTCATAAGTGCTTGGGCAAGTCAAGGTTGTCCCTGGACTACAGGAAACCCACCTCAGTTCAACTCTAACGACTGCTGGCCACACTGCCTGGTACTATATACCTCTTCTTCTCTCAATTACCTCTACAATTCCATTCCATCACAAAGATTTATATATATCTATATATAGATCCAATCGGTATAACGTTGAGCTGTATTAAGCAATAATGGGTCTTGAGCTCAATTCTTGCTGCTAATTGATCACATACCGATCTTCTCCCTCAACTTACAAGCACTGTTGCATTCAATGAGCTATACAACCTCAGTTACAGAAATAAAATTGTTAGAGAACAAGGCCGAACCTACTTGGTACCCAGCGGGGGCAGCCGCACCCCCTGACTTTCAGAAAATTATGTATATATTAGTACTATATAATTTATTTTGCACTCACTCATTTGCTAATTTTGAACCCACTGAATTTTTATTCAAATTCTTTTCAAAAGATATTGGGCTTGTTTGGAGAGGCCGTTTGCCTTCTCAAAAACCATTCCTGCACTTACCGAGACAAAATTCCTCTAACATATTTACCTCAGAATCTGTGTCCGTTCTCCCAACGGACTATCCAAACAAGCCCATTAAGAATAAGTCTTACTTATCTTCTCAAAAATAGTTTGCACCTCTGAGTCAGGGTCTTGAGTCCGTCACCGTTAGAGAATCGATATAAATTTGTATGTTTAGAAACACAAGAATTTTGGCTCAATTGGTAGAATTGAGCTATTGATCTGAATAAAGGCTTGAGGTGGGTTTTCTTTGGCAGACATATTATCCACCGTGTGGTATGCTAATTAATATACCAGGGCAAAAAATTTAATGGTCGTTATTATATGAATGAAACTAATTTTGAACAATTCAGGGTTCGAGCAGAGGAGATGTTCATCATCAGTGCTGTTATGGAGAGATTGGGAGCTTATTAAGGGGACATGTGGATGGGGGAAGAGAAGCAAGAGTGTCGAGGTACAGAGAGAAGAGAAGGACACGTTTATTTGCGAAGAAGATAAGGTACGAGGTGAGGAAACTGAACGCAGAAAAAAGACCTCGCATGAAAGGTCGATTTGTGAAGAGGACGTCCTTCCTTGGAACCACTACTACTGCTACTGCTTCTGCTTCTCACTGACACAAACCAATTTCTAATCCAAAGTTTGCTTTGATTGCAGAATCTGGATAGTTCAGCTCTCATGCATAATAATAACAACAACATCACTAAGTTTTCGTTTAATTGTATCTTGGATATGTATATGTGTATCGAATGTCCATATGTGTGTTTGAGTGTGTGTGGCTGGAGTACGTACGTTCGTACGTAGTACTAATGAATTAACGCTAGTACTGATGATGATCACGAAAGCTGTTTCAAGAGTTGGGCCATCAAATCTAGGAAGGGTTTTCTTGATGTGAGTGACATCTGAAACTTAATTATATGTTCAATGTATGTGCAGTAGATATCCCTGTGACTTCCTAATGTTAATGTATTTCTTGAGGCAACTGATGATATGTTTGATGTGTGTGTATTGTATATATCAGGTAGGTTTCAAGTTCATTCAATTCCCAATTCAAATTTAATTTCAGGCAGCCAAAGGAGAAGAAGATGAAGAAAAACAGAAGAGAAAGGATGGTTAATTATTGTCCCACGGAATCCAGTCCATCAAATCAACTCCCCCCCCCTTCTATTAATGTAAATTCGAAAAGGAAAATTAAGGGAGGGAAATAGAAAAACTGTAAATACACGTAAGAGCTATAAGTTATACATATAGGGATATGACTACCATACTAAACATTAAATACTTGATTGGAAGAGTTAATTAGATTCTTGTTAAATATTTGAACAGTGTGGTGATATTGGGTTGGAGTATTGTTGAACTACAAGGCTGGTCCAACTAATTCCTATTGCTATAGGCAATTGATTGAATGCGTTGCATGAACTTCCTCAAACATGAGTGAAGGTTCGCATGTAAGGATTATTTGGGGGTGACTTTGGATATCCAAAGGACATTCAAAACTTCATTGACGGAAATGGTAGAATCGATCTTGATCTATAGGAGTGAGTAAATATTAGAGTAGACGGATGGTTGCTGGTAGCACTTAACCTTTTTTTTTTAATTATGTATTTATTGATTGAGAAATATAAAATTCTTATATTTTTTTTGGTATAAGACGGCAAGCCGAAACTTGAGGTTCAGATTACGAAAACATTAAAAAGTGTAGACAGTGGATGTATTGTCCCCAATAAAAAGTTTATCAAGGAGATACCTATCCCTACAAATAGGTACAACATTAGGTAATAACTTCAATCTAAAGTCCTGACAGTGGGCATCATTTGCTAGTAAATCTGCACATTCAAGTGCTTCGCGGCAAGTGTTGTTATTACAAAGGTCTCATCCTCATAAATAAGATGGTGGTGGCTTCAATCTTAGCTCTATAGTGGTGGTCAGAGCCATTATCACGCATGAGAGTATTAATTGCTTCAATAGAATCGGAATGGACATTGAAATTCAGGATGTTGAGGGTCTTACAAAGCTCAATACCTGACTTAATGTCTGTAATCTCTACCATAGTCACAGGGAGTACTCCAAGGTTATTCTGGAAAGCCATGATCCAATTGCCTTTACCATCCTGGATCACTCCTTCGCACGTAGTTTAATTAGGTTGTTGGATTGAGGCATCCACATCAAGTCTAAATCTATCGACAAGAGGTGGGCACCAGTTCTCATCTGGATCCTTGTCCAAATGAAATAGGCAATGTCTAAGCTTCGCATTTGCCACATATTCCTCAAATTGGTGTAAACATTGATAGAATAACTCTTTGGTAGTCATGACAGAACTTTCAAACACCTGTTGCATTTGCTTGTCCACAAAACCCAACATACATAGCCAAACACCATGATCCAAGGCCAATGCTTATAACGGTTCTTCCCAGCCTTATGAAGCGTATTCCATTTGATTCATCCCTGCAAATCACAAGAGAAGAAAGCATATATCTTGTTAGGTGAAATAAACATTTCCCACAACTGCTTAGCTCTCCTGCAATATCTCATAGTGTGTAAAGCATTTTCCTCACTAAAACACTCTAAAGGGAAATCTCCTAAATTAGTACGCCTCTCTTAACTCTTAGGGAGTTGATCATTAGTCTACTTCGGTTAGCTTGCTTGAGAAATTTTTTTTACTTTTTTTAAAAAGGTTCCAGCGCCATATACTCCGTCTGATCCAATCCCTGCCCGCTGTTTCGTACTTGTCTTTTAAGTAATGCGAAGAGCCAAAGAAGTAAGACAAAGTGTTGTCGTTTAGGGAGGGGGGAATCGCAGCTTCGACATAATGCCACGTTAGAAGAACAAAGGCAAAGGTGGTCCAATCCAAAGCTGACCGACTTTCCCTGTCTTTTCAAATCCCCATGTCACGTCCCTGTGCTGTGTCACAATGGTCCATCCCTTCAGCCAACATCCAATATCATACATTCAAAATATTAAATTATAAGCCCTTTTATTTTCAAAATTTTTTAGATTTCAAACCTCGACCAAAAAATTTAGTTGTATTTTTATATTACTTATTGAAAGCCGCTTTCAGGGATTGAATGGTTTAAATTAGATATTTAATGATAGAGATATGTGATACTTCCATTTATTTGTTTGTTCAATTTTTTTAACTTTGACTTAACGTTGTTAATTGCAATTTAAGGCAAAGCATTAAGATTCGACAACTTTGAATTGATTTTGATTTTGTTCTTAAAAATTATTTTTAAGGCAATAGTTAATTAAAGTCATCATATCTATCACATTAAAACAGGAAATTTTGAAACCCAAAGAAACAGTGCAAATGTCTAATTCTCCCTCCCTAGTTCCCAAAATTACACATCATATTATCATATCATTAAAATCCACTTTGGGCACACAAGGTTAGTTTAGTTTATAAGAAATTGATTCATAGCCTACGATGTTGTAAGTTGAAATCTTGATGCTGATATGAGAACATTATTGATGGATGATCTTTAAGTACCTTTACAAGTGTTCTCTAAATTTGAAAGTATGTTCTGACCTTGATTAACCTCTGGGATCAAACTCACATAGATTTTTATATTAAAAAAGATATCCCCTTTGGGCCAGGAAGGAACTCCGAAAGAAACCATGTTTGGGTCTCAAGGAAGACCTTGAAATCGTACGAACAATAGCCCAACCAACAACTTCGGGCCTTGGCTTGACCCATAGCGGTGGATATCAGCATAAAAAAAGGTTTAGTTTTGGTTGGGTACTCAATTATTTACATTACACTAGGAGATTAAAATACTTAACTTCTAATAATATTTAGTCCATATTACCATCTGAGCTAATTTCATGTGGTTTACTACTAATGTTTCATAATTTTTGAGTTGCATTATAAATTTGAAAATAAAGAATTTGTTAAAATATGAATAAACAATATTTTGTGTCAAGCTTTTGGTACTGTACAAGAACAATAAATATTTTAGAAAAATATATTTTCTGGCACCTCAGTTGTATTTGGGCTTATTAGTTATTACTTTATTCCTTGATATGAAAACAAAAACAAAGACATGCTATTCAATGACTCGTCACTTTAAGGAATGATTTTGATCCCGGACCGACAAAATAAGGAATGATCAATAAGAGTGACTGTAAGGAATAGTCGCATATTCCTTATATTTAATGGATAAATAAATAATTGATCTAAGTATAAAGTATCCATCTGGCTCCGAAAGAAAATAACTGAGTTAATCGCAAGTCAATTTATCAGCATGTCACGCTAATGATAACTACTTAACCCTAGATAAATGGAAGCCAGTGAATTATTTATAATCTTTGAATAAGTTTTAATTCACCATGACATGAGTTTTGAGAGAGATACTGATCTTATCTGTTTCTTTGCCACTCTCTTAGGTAAGAATCTGATGATCTGTCTGTGTCGTCTACAAGGAGTTATCATTTCCAGCTAAGTTCTCAGCTATGCATTGTGCACCATACTCTTGAATATTAATTAATTCCACAACAAAAATAAAAGGAACCAAAGCCAAATTTACACGTTTGGATGAAAGAAAGGCATTACCCTCTGAGGAAAAAAGGGTTTCCTTCTATCTGACCATCCCCCTTAAATACTGTAGATGCATGTTCCTCGGAACTCAAACAGCATAGTAAAGTCACAAAGAAGAGAACACATGGTCTTGTCAAATCCACTGTTCATTTAGCTTTGGAATTGGATGGAAAGGCTTTTATTACTTGAGGAAGAAGTCATTGCAGGTTTCTGGTTTGGGTGCAAGATCCTTGCTTTAAACACCTATTACAATGGATCACGAACATGGGAATGGGCTTTAACTGTTTGCCTGTCGTTTTATAATTGAAGTTGAGAAAGTAAACATAATTACAATAATATCTGGAGAAGGCCAAAGGAAAGGGACAAAGATTTTCACTGTGTAACACTTGCAAACATTTTCCGAGTTCCGTCTGAGTTCTTTCCCTGTGTAACACTTGCAAGAATGTCTTCATTCAAGATTTTATTTTCTGAGTATTTTTAAAAACAATCGGACATTAAGAATCAATTTAGGAAGAAGAATCTAGGGGGGAAATAAGAAAGATTTACCCAAGTGGGGAGCATGCATTCTCTGGTGCTACATTCTCTTCACGACAGGATATGATCCTTTCCCATGACTTGGCCCGTTGATGATGCAACAATCTTCATAATAAGGTTTCATGAAAGGAAAAAAGATAATATTAATTAAGGAAGATGCATTAAGTATGGTTTGTCGGTCACAACTGATTAAGATGTAATGATAATGCCAGGACCACACGAATAGAATAGAATAAAGGACAAGAATCGATGAAAAAAAGGCTCCTGCTTAAGAAAGAACAATAAACCGAAGGGGCCCTCAACAGTTCTTATAAAGGGGATACAAGAGGAACCATTTGTATATAAGAAGGGTGGAGGGAGATACCATTTTACAGTAGCTTCATCATACACATACAGTCCATGTCAAACGAGCTTAAGAGGAAAGAAGAAGGAGATGCATATAGATAAGTGTATACAGACAAAGAAGCAAAAGGTCAAGGGAGCTCCTTTCTGTCCAATACGAAGGGCTGAGGGGTGGCTAGAGCTGCCATCTCATGCATTCGGCTACTCTTAATGTTATTACTGATCCAATGTTAAGTTTGGCCAATTGCATGGTATGGGGGCAACCCCATCCGCTTGCTTAGCCCGCCCATTGGACTGAAGGGAGCTCCTCTAGCTACCTTCACTTCCTTCTCTATTCTTTCGTTTGTTTTTTCTTCCTCTGGCTTCTTTAATTTTATCTCATTAACACTTAGTTATCTTCTTCCATGTCTCTTTTTATTTCGCAAGTTTTGAACAGGTTCGTTTCCTTCCCATGCTTCTGCTCTACTACCATTTTCTTCTTGATCTTACCTGTCTTGTGTTTTCAGTTCTCCAAACTTTTGTGTAGTGGAAGTAATTGCAGTGGTAGCTGCAGATTGCTGCATCCAGAAGAGAGAGATGTCACAACGTCCCTTGCATCTTTAACTAGCTGGTTAAGTTCTTTTCAGCTATGAGAGACTTCGAAGAATCGTTCTACTCCTTTCTTGTCCTCCCCTGTCCCGCAACCCGCCTGTAATATGTGTGAGAAACACGAAAGGTCGGATCCTATTTTGTTGCTTAAACATGACTATTTCCAGATCCTGTAAACAAGATGTGAGATACAGGGGGCATTCCTCTTTCTGTTGGGTTTTGCTCATACCAATAACATTGTTATTTGTGAAGGTGAATTCACAAGGAACTGCTTAGGATGTCCAGTAGACAGCCTCTTATAATCATATCTATGCATACACTAGCGCATAAAAGACACAACTGTAGTCAGGCAAATGAATCATAGCACAACTAAACTGCGTGTATAATATATTGAGTCTCTGTAGCAACATTTAGAGATCAAGCTAAGACAGGCCTTTCAGCAAGATGCATTTCTTTCCTTCAGAATCTCATAGCATCGGTTTAACCTTTGTGTTGCTTTCGCGGTAAGGTTGCCTTCATTTAAGAAATAAAGTATAATATCCATACATATTTCGCCCCCTTCAAGTATCTCCACAGTTTAAAAGAATTTGTTGTCAAAATGATTAGTCCATGGAGAAACCAAGTTAAGCATTTTAAAAGAATCAGTTATCAAAATGCGTTATGTGAAAATTGCAGTACCAACTTAGACACCGTTTTTCTTTCCTCCATTATTCTCAAGTCAACTGAGAAGAGGAAGCTGAAATTGAAGTGAAAGGCTTACAAAGAAAATCAAAACTGAATGATTGAATTGAACATCATAAATCAAACAGCGCTCAAGGATACTGAGTTTTGTCCTTCATTTGTTTGAGAAGAACTGACTTTTTGGAGCGTGAAAAAACAAAATCCAAATCAGAAAGGCCAGAAGGTACAAGTTGTTCCCATTGTTAGTGTCTTGGGAGAAGCATTAAATCACACTAGGGGATTAAACATTGATTTAACATTGTTTAACTATAGGGATATTATTGTTATTTCAATTGGAAAATGTGACAATATTTAGTACCAAACAATACGTTAAATAATATTATCCCCAATAGCATAAACATGCACTTATAATAAAAAAAATGAAATCATATAACATTTTTGCTCTTAGATTTGATGATATTATCGCATTCCTTGGGGTGGAGGAGGAATGAGTTTTAATATTAACCTTTTTTGGGTACAATATGTTTGATATGCCTTAATGAACAAGGTTTGTTGTTATGCCTGTGGTATATATGGGTCCGTTTGACAAAGTGGTGGAGAAGTACTTATGGGCTTATTCACACAAGCAGAGGCAAATATGTGGAGGAGATTGTCTCGTTTTGCGAAAAAACACTGTTGAACGTGCTTTTAGGGTGTTTGACCGCTTTGCCAAACACCCCCTATATTTGATAGCGGTATGATTGTTGGGGAAATCCATTTTGCAGTCCTGCACATATACTTATTTTTCTATTTTTTGAAGTGTTAGGGTGTAATTTCAACAACAATAGGTTTTTTTTGTTAGGAGTGTTTAGTACAATTAAATTTTGAATGATGTAAAAATAGACACAACATTTTAAAAATAGTGTAATTTTAACAATTTCTTTAAAGTTATCCAAACGTTCATTATAAAATTACAGAGGAACAAGTAGGTCCCACATTAAAAAAGAGAGAGACGTTTGGGTTATGGAGTCAATTTAATGGAATTGTCAAAACTGCTCCATTTTTATAACATCATGTCTACTTCAGCACCATTCAAAACTTAGGGTGTGTTTAAAAATTATGAGAAAGGAGTTTAATGATTTCGAGAAGAATTTACGGTATCCAAAAAAATTATGGATTTCGAGATGGTTTTGATAGATTTCGAGATGATTTTGTCTTAACTTGCGTGTACCGTTGGGAAGAAGTTCTTCCCAAACATGAAACAACTAAAATTGCACCTTAAACTTTATAAAATTATTTAATTTTAGTTTGCTAGTATCCTTAATTAGGCCCTGTTGAAGCTGCAAATAACGGGTAGGATTTGATTGCCCCTTTATGCTGGTTGGAAACACTTGTCCACTACTCCATCCACAAAATCAAATGCAACTTCATTTTTTTTCTCCTGTTTCCAACTTTTCTCCTCGACTCAACAATGTTTCTTCTAACTATCGCATCATGTAAGAATTCATTGGCCAAATCCGAATTTAGTGGGCCCATCTTTCAAGCATCTTTTGAGCTTCCCAATTTAGTATTTGCCTTCTTCTGAATCTTGTTGCCAACCCTTTGAATTTGGACTCATCACGGGGGCTCTATGTGCAGTGCTCCGTATGATTTCTTTGTCACGAAAAATTAAAAGTCTACCATGAATTACATTTTTGCAGGCCTCGTGATTAAAGTCGGTCCCATGCAAACTCGAAGTATTGTTAAAACTTTTTATGCATGTAATTGAGAATCTGTTGGGAGAATAATTTTACACAAATCAAGATAAATATGTAAGAATGATTTTGTTTCAACTTGTATACAATGTGATTTCAATGTGAAACTCAAACAAGTGCACCAACATTAAAAAGTAGGTCTCACAATTACCTATTGTCCGTGGATTACACGGACTAAGGCATTGGATGCTATCATAAATGGAGTGAGTTCAATTCATGGGATTGTCATTTTGTTATGGTTTTAGTCACAATGTTTGGTTAGACATTCTAACTCCTAGATGTCTAGGTAAACGTTTGAGAGTAATTGACGGTTCACCCTACCTAACATTGAACCTATAAGGAAGGGAGAATTCTTATAAAACTTCTTATGCCAGTATTTGAATTCGAAGCCTCTCCATCATATGCCAGGAGAATGCATGTATATAGAACTCAGCCTCAACAAGTCACTAGTGAAACATTGAGTCCTTTATGTATTGGCTCGTGAGGTTTTAATTGTGTGTAGCATGCTCCAATGGACACGTTTAAAAAAGCGATAGAGAAGTACTTTTATGTAAGTTAAGGTAAATATGTGAATGAGATTATCTCGTTTTACAAAAAAAAATACTGTTGAACGTGCATTTGAACTCCTGAAAAGCTTTACCAAACAGATCCAATATGTTTACATTTTGTATCCATTTCTACGGCATAGATCATATTTCATAAACATAAAATAATTAGAAACACATCATGCAAAAAGATATTGTTTCCTAGACAATATCTCTTTTGAGATGTTAAATTGAAATAAACAAAGGGTTTGTTTGGGAATTCTGTTGGGAAAAGAAGTTTTCAGATTTCAAAATGTTTTGCTGATTATAAGATGGTTTTACGAATTTCAAAATGATATTTATGATTTTTAAGATGACTTTTACAAATTTTAAGATGATTTTATTTTGACTTACATGTAATGTTAGGGGAAGCAATAATCCCAAACAAGCACAAAAAGTGTCACATTAAGATAAAGGAGATAAGATAAAACAATTTATTCTAAATAATAAAAAAATGTATACTCGTGCATCTCTGTGGCAATATGATTCTGTGTTAATTTGCTTTTACATTGTTTCCTAGGGCTGTCTACATACTTGCCCACAGCTGATCATATCCCTAATCAGAATGATCAGTGCCAAGCGTTAATCTGCACGTGTTAGCATCAGAACCGTTGATATTTCCATCCCGCTTTGCTTCTTGACCCCACCACATGGTCAATTCCAGGTCTAGCACCCCATCCTCAGCTTCGGCTTCGCTCCTCTCGTCGCTCTTCGCCGGTGCCGGCCAGCCATCGGCCGTCTCAACCGTGCTGCTATCAGCATCACCACCAGGACTTCCACTACTATGCTCGCTCACCCCCGAACCATCCAACTCGCTTCCCGAATGAGCCATCACCTCCCGTCCCACCACGGGCTCCACTTCCGCCTTCTTCTGCTTCGCGCCAGAGCGTTTGAATTGGCCCCCGTTTCTCACCTTATGGAGGTTATCAGAGGCGCATGAATTTCCCTTTTTACTAACATGTCGAATATCACATGACTTCAGGAGCGGGCTCACACCGTCAAAAGCCGATTCAGGCGGAACCTGAGTAATCGGCTCGCCTTTGAGAACCGCTTCGACGGCGGCTTGACAGAGATGCCAGCTTCCGGAAGAGAGCAACCCAGCTGAGCCGAAAATAGGATTCACAATCCGCCCACAAGCTTCGTAGAGCAAGGACTTAAAAATCGCTGGGAGAAGAGAAGACAGAAGCAGAGTTAGAACTGAGGAACCATTAAGAAGCTGTCGGTGTTCTCAGAGAAAACAAGCAAAACGGCGAATTACCTGGTCGGAGGTGGGGAGCGCCGGAATTGATGAGGTTGATGAGTCCGGCGCGGCCGTAGAACTTGGCGAGGAAGAGGGTGGCGTTGGATTGGGATTGAGGAGAGGGAATCCAGAAGAGGCAAGGACGAATGGGGCAATTGGCGGTGCAACCTTTGCGGAGAACTCGGCAGCCATTGCAACTGAGTCGCATGATGCCTTGTGATCGGGAGGTGAGAGAAATCAAGAAGGGGGAGAAGATGAGATGGGAAAAGGGAACGGAGCAGGAGAAGTGAAAGAGACGATGAGGTGCTTATAAATAAATGAATGAATGAATGAAAGGCGGGGAAGGCAAAGCCGTGGGTTTGAAACAGAGGCTGGAAAAGAAAACTGGATAGCGCAGTTGTTTCCCTCCCAAAGGCTGTTTTTCAAAATCTGGTTTTTAGGAGGAGGACTCTTCTTCCCCCCCTTACCATCACTCACATGTTTATTATTATTTGTATTTATTTTATTTGGTAAATAATGTATAACAGGTGTGATGCACTCCATTCATGAATACATATTTTATTTCTAATTAGTAATTACAAAATCCATTCATCACAATAAAAATGATAGTTTTTAATATATGATCTCTGTCAGAAAGCAAGGTTTGCATGCTAAATACGAAGTAGTAGCTTTTATATTTAGAATGAGAGACGGTAACAACCTTGAGAGTTATAATAATAGCTACATGTTTGTAATGAAATATAATGTAAGGAAGTGGTGATTGCATGGCATTTGTTTGACAAAAATTTAAGGGTGTGAAAATCTAAATGTTTATGAAAAGGGACATGTGGCCACGTGTTAATCAATGTAAGTTGTAATATGGTTTATATTGCCTTGTGTTACTATAGCACATGTAATAAAATCGTACGTTCCCAATGAGAGAAAGAGCGTTTGTCTTGTGTTTTTGTCCTCAATTTAACACTTGTTTTTTTTTAAAAAAATAAATGCGTTTAATAGGAATAAGATTGAAAATATCATTAATCTTGAGCATAGTTAATAAACTTGAAAGCATTTCATTATATTGCTTGTGATAAAAATATTCAAAGTGATTAACTTTATAGAAGCGGAGTATGAATGAGGCATAACACAGGGCTTATATAGGCAGAAGCATTACGAGTATTATATGTCTTTCACGTAAGCTCGATATATACTATGTTATGTTTGGTATGGTGGAATTAGAACGTGGAAATGGAAATTGGTAGAAATGGATTCTATGATGTAATCTATGAAATTGATTTTTTAACCCCTCATTTTTTTTATTTCCATTTTCATTTTTATTTCCATCAAAAATCAATTTCAGCTTATCTAATGAGCCATTTGGGTCTGTGATGTGAGTGAGCTTTGTGAGCACAAAAATGATTAAAGAAAAAAAAAAAGAAAAGGATGGGAGGGGCGGCGAGGAAAGGGGAAAGCGCGTGAGGGAAATTTCCGGAAAACGTGGAGAGAGAGAGGAGAGCGGTTTTGGGAAGGGGGACTGTGGGCGCCCTTGGAAGGGAAGGGAGAGGCCGTGGTTTTGGAGTTCACCTGTTTTCTTTTCCCATAACCCTGGAGACTTCCTCCCTTCCCTTCCCTTTCTTTATTATTCATGTCGGCCCCACCCTGCCATCTCCATGCATCGTCCCTTCACGCTTCCCAAATTCCACACGCACCTCCAACTACGAACCCATCTTTCACACACACACACACACACACACGTGCGTGTACTGCTCTGATCTTGCGCTCGTATTACTTCCCAGTAGAACGCTGTTGCCTCCTCCCGAGGAAAAATTCACTGACGCAAAACTTATATTTTGAAAGTTGAATGTATTTAAAAAGTTATTAATTTTTATGGAGTTCGAGATAAAAAGTAAGAAAGAAGAAAAATAAAGAAAGAAAAAGGAAAAAAAAGAAAATTTACTATGAAAGATGGTGCGATTTGGTAAGAAAATAGTTTTTTCAAAACTTAAGCTTCAAACTTAAATTTTGTTACAAAACCTAGGTTTTAAAAAATGTGAATACTTATACCTAAATTTTGGAGTGAAATCTAGATTTTGCAACAAAACCTAGTTTGAGGAAGATCTCCCAAACGAGCTCTATATATAAGGTTCTAGTCACTCTGAAAAATCTAGATTTTGTAATAAAACCTAGTTTGAAGAAGATCTCCCAAACGAACTCTATATGTCAGGTTCTAGTCCCTCTAAGAAATAACTACTCAATTTATGTTAATTAATCAAGAGTAATACGTAAAAGATATAGCTTTTTCTAAAACATACATTTATATTTGAAAATGATGAACGGGAAAAAACATGAGATAATAAACGGGGGGAAGAGACTAAAAAGACATACAAATAATTAAAGGTAAAAATGGAATGGGATGCATTAATTTGTTTAGACAAAACAAAATAATTAAGGAAGTGATAGATACTGTTGAGGTCGTATTGATGGTATAGGAGAGGTGAAGGAATTTTTCGTTCCATTTACAATTCATGTCATTAAATGTATGACGTAGAATTTTATCTGTATGGTGGGTGGGGCTGGATGAAGATACGACGAGTGATGATGAGGCAATTCCTCCGACTGAAATACCATGTTGCCCCAAATGCTCATGAAGCTTTGCTTGGATACTCATTATTCGCAGGATCCTCCTGCCTTTTTGCTGGGATTCATTAGCTTAACCACAACACCGTATGTAGATGCTTCCTCTGCATCTATAAACTGATTGATAGGGTTTTGTAATATACAACCTTAATGCTTGTCTTGCTAACCATGTTCATTTTATTCTCATCAGTATAAAACATATTAAATATAGATAAAATTTAAAGGTTATTGAGTTTTCCGATATTGTTCATGAAATTTAAGGTTTTAACGTATTTGAAGTAATTTATAAATATAACATCGTAAATACTTTTATTTTAACGTTGTAACGCATTTAAAATGCACGTGATTCAATGGTTAAAAGCAGAATAATACTGATTTTCAAATGGAGCATGCATGGACGTTAAAAGTTTAAATGCTCACATATAAAATGCACGTGTCGTTGTCTCAGCTCTAAAGTACGACGAGAAATGCCACCCAAATCAAACTCACAAAACAAAATTGGTTTTATTGGGTGATCAGGATGGGGTGTGTCAATGGCGCTTCAACCATAACGTGACGCAAAGAGCATTTTCTCGGCCCGTTCTGTCCCTTTCCATCTTCCTCTCAAACCTCACATCTTCGCGGGGAATTTTCTTTCTGCAATGTTGGCTTCTCTCTGAGTTCCCAGTTTTGATTCAGTGCTAACGTCTAGCTGCATCGTCATCAGGATGCAACATTCCTGGTCTGGTAAGTCTTCACATTCATGACCCCTGGTTTTCTTTTGTTCCCCTCTCGTTGCTGCTCTTTCGGTAGTTAAACTTTATTTTTAGACCTTTAAATGACGAGAAGCTATATTCAATTTGTAAACGTTCGCAGGGGTTATTACGGGTTTTAGGATTAGGCATATAATTTCAGCTCAAGTTTGGATTAGATGATGCTGCATTGTTTTTCTTTCTGTTGAATAGAACCCATGTTGGGACCGTGCTGCTGTTGGTTTATGCTTTTGAAACATTCAAATCCAAGCTGCTTCCATGTCCTCTCTTATTTCCTTCCGGATTCTAATCATACGTGTTTATATCATGAGATGCCTTTTCTTCTAGTTTTCTTTGACGCAGCTTCAATTAATCCGGTGCAGGTGCAACTACGGATGCACTGAATCAGGCGTAATTTTTCAGGTGTCCTCTTACCTTCCAGGTAAGACATAATGGTTCGTGGGTGACGGATATTTTATTCAATCTTTCAAGAATTTTTTTCCAGCTCCGGGTTATAAAATGAGAGTTCTTTGAAGCATATCTCCTTAATCATCTTAAGTCTCGCGGCACTCCAGGAACCTAGGAATGAATACACAACCTGACACTTGCAGTGCAGACCTCAGAGAAGTAGACAATTCAAGTGCCATTTCCTATGGATCTAATTTTGGGTATTTAGTATCCATTCATGGTGAGATTGAAGGTACGGATATTGGTCTTTACCAGCTTAGTGCTTATATGCATCTTGCATTTATTCACCATCTAATTAAGCTTGCCCTGATTGAATAATTTTCAGCCAAACAACGAGTGACCTTGGTTAAATGGTTAAATAGTCTCTTTCCTTCATTAAACTTGCCAAAGTTTGTTAGGGACGATGATTTAAGAGAATGCTTGAGTGACGGGACAGTTCTATGTCAGATATTAAACAAGTTATGGCCAGGCTCTGTGAATGTGGTGATGGACCTGTTTAACCCCTTGGAATTTGATTCATCAAATTAATTTTAGATATGTTGGCTCAATCTCTTTTCTTTATTGTAGGTCAGTGACAGTGATCAGTCTTCAAACTCCGAAAATATCAAAAAGTTTCTGGCAGCTATAGATGGTCTAGGGTTGCCTCAGTTTGATGCATCGGAACTAGAAAAAGTATGTAGCAGACCTTGCAGTTTGTTATTAATTGTATGCTGAATCATCTGAGTCTCTTATCGTGCTTTGGCAAAAAAAAAAAAAAAAGAGAGTCTCTTATCGTGCATGTTCAAGCTGCTTGATTGGATCCTGATTATGGAATTTTCATGTCATTTAGGGATCTTTAAAGCATGTTGTGGACTGCCTTTTAAAACTTAAAAGTTTGCATAACTCTTCGGGAGATGACAATGCTTCTGCACTTAGTCTCAAATCAGAGGGTTCCCGTGGACATGCATCTCGTGTTTCTCCAACATCAGGAGAAGAGAATAGAAAGTTTTCATCGGAGTCAAAGTCAAAGTTACAACGTGTACTGCGTAGTGCAGGTATGCCGTATTGAGTCAATGCTTCAGTCTGTCAAAACCATGACTTGTACTTATATTGGAGGGCATAGAACAAGAATTTGTGTTTCAAACTTTGTGTCGGCATGGTATATGGATAAAGGATAATTATATTCAGATAAGACAGTCTTTTATGTTCAAAATGAAAGGAAAGAGAAAAGAAAGAGGACTCTTTTCTGGTGTTGAGCTCATTCATACAACCTAAATTGAAACTCAACATCTTTGGTTCACTTAACTAATCACCAGCCAGCTTTTTTATCATACTTATAAGTCATATTATTAAATTTTTGTCTTTAAGGTATTGGCAATTGCTTTTACCCTATGCCAGAGTCTTCAGGGGCACTGCCACAGAATGTTGTGCAAAAGCTCCATGAATCACATCACACAGGACATAAGTTCCACGAGATGTTTCAACACAAAAATGGAAGCCTTATAGATATGCCTTCCTCAAAAGTTTCAGACATAATGAAATCAAACAGTAGTATAGAGGCAAGACCTTTCTTCCTCAGACAATCAGATTCTTTCTTTCTTCTGTAGAGAGAATTAACTCTTTTGGATTTACATCCTTTCCTGCTTAGTGCATTACTGATTCTACATCTAATTTTGCAGAATGCTTCTACTCAGTATGTTCTAACTTTCATGAATTGTATTCTAGATGAAAGTGCTGAAAGAAGAAACGGTGAAATGCCTCCTGTATGGCCCAATTTGCATATATAAACAAATGCATTTATGAGCTTCCAAATGTCTTGCCCATGCACAGGTAGTAGTATGTATGTTTCCAAAACATAGGCTAACTATGTCTTTGTTGCTCAGCGTGTAGTCCCCTTGTTGAAAAAGATTGTCCAGGAAATTGAGCGACGCATATCGATTCAGGCAGAACATTTACGAACTGTATGTATATTTAAAACAATTTTCAAAACATTGTTACTCTGTCTCTTCTTACATCCTTACCTTGTACCTTCAGCAAAACAACATTTTAAAGGTTCGTGATGAAAAATATCAATCAAGAATCAGAGTTCTTGAGGCACTTGCATCTGGAACTAGAGAAGAAAGTGAGGTATCACAATCAAAATTCATTAAGTTGGTGGTAGCTCTATTTAGATTTTAACCAAATTTATTATTGGTATAAGTATTTGATTCATCGAATTGAATCGTTTGTTACAGATGGTTGCAAACCAGCTTAAGCAGTTAATGGTATGACGCCCACTCACCTTTCAAACTAGATAGTAATGGTGCATTTTTAGAGAGAAGACATAATGAAAGCTTTTGGTTGAATTCTTTTCATATTTATTTATATTATGGGCTTTTTGGCCCTCAATACAGGCTGAGAAGATCAGAGTGGAAGAAGAGAGGAAGGCCAGTGAAGAAGAATTGATTAGGTTGAAGGAAGAGATGGACCAGATAAATACAAAATTGTCCATGTTGAATCAAGAACTAGAAACAACAAAAGACAAATGCTTGTGGTTGGAAGCGGAAGCTGAGGGTGCTAAAGAAGAACTGAATCTGAAGTCAAAAGAATATGAACTTCAATTAAACGATTTAGTCAATAAGGTGACAGAACTTGAGACTTCTTCTGATTCAAAGCTTCATAAATGGAACATGGAGAAGAACCAACTGCATAAAGCTGTTGATTTTCAATTTAGTTCCCTACAGGTATGCTTACAAATGTGTGACTCTCAAGCTCTAATTATTTTTTTGTTATCAAGTATTACAAATTTCTCATGAATATTCCCCCCGAAAATCCAGAAAATAAAATTGTCCTGGCAATCCATTGTGCAAGACATCTTGAAAGAGAGAAAAATGTACATGGAGGAATGCAATCAACTAGGTAGTCTTCGCCACTTGAATGTCATTTTTGTCTCTTTTAGCAAGGCACTGATAATTTAATTCTTAAACTGTTCAGCTGTAGGTCTCAAACCACTAGTGGATGCGAATAATAATTATCATGAAATTCTTGCTGAAAATCGAAGACTATTTAATGAAGTTCAAGAGTTGAAAGGTGCTTCACATATGCCTCTTTACTGGGTTTTTAATCTGAGAGGTACTTAAACTCACATGAAGCTAATCCTGTTACAGGTAACATCAGAGTATATTGTCGAATCAGACCATTTATTGCTGGACATGGGGAAAAAAGATCCATCGTAGAGCATATTAGTGAAAAGGATTTGGTTATAGCAAATCGTTCCAAACAAGGGAAAGAAGCCCTTCGATCATTTGAGTTCAATAAGATCTTTGGTCCAACTACATCTCAAGGTTTTTTTTTTCCTATACACTTGTATTTGTGAAGCTTATCCTTCAAAATCGGTAACAGATGAACTGTTTGTCACTTTGGGACATCTTCTTGTTAAAGTTGTTATAGTGATGCTTTAGTCATGTATTACTCTTTATGATGTAGAGGATGTATACTCAGACATACAACCCTTCATACGATCAGTATTTGATGGGTACAATGCATGCATCTTCGCTTATGGCCAAACTGGTTCAGGGAAAACTTACACAATGGTATGAACCTCTTCTCATGTTGGTGGTATTCCATCAAGCATTCTAATAAAAAAAATTTCTGATTCTAGAAGATAATTTATCTCAGAGTGGTCCTAATGGAGCAACAGAAGAGACTTATGGTGTTAATTATCGAGCTCTGAATGACCTCTTTAGCATTTCCAGCAGCAGAACAGGCTCCATAGTCTATGAGGTTTGGGTTCAAATGGTTGAGATATATAATGAACAAGTGCGTGATTTGTTGGCAACCGATGCTTCGAAAAAGAGATATCCTTTTTCAATATCTAAACCAATTGATTCTTCCTTCCATGCTTATTCCATTTTTCTAAACCCAATTGATTCTTCCTTCTATGCTTATTCCATTTCTCTCTTTCAAATTTTATTCTACCTAAATGAAGAATTATACATATACATATACATACATACATATATATATGTTTCCTTGATTTGCATACACTTGGGATATTGACCCACCCTCAACCCAAGGGCTTAGCCGTACCCGATGCCAGCATGTTCTGTGTTAATTCAACTTCAGATGTTTTGATGCTAATGGACATTGGACTGAAAAACAGAGCAATGGGGGCCACTGCTATGAATGAAAGGAGTAGCCGTTCTCACAGGTATGTATGATTTATTTCTTCTCTCTTCCTCTCTCCGTATTGAAAGCTTTCTTTCTAGAGTAATGACACTCAATGATTCTCTCTATATACAGTGTGGTCTCAATTCATGTTCGTGGCAAAGATACACACACAGGTTCTTCTCTGCATGGCAATCTTCATTTGGTAGATTTGGCAGGAAGTGAAAGGTTGGATCGTTCTGAAGCAACTGGGGATAGGCTTAGGGAAGCACAACATATAAACAAATCATTGTCTGCACTTGGAGATGTCATTTTTGCCCTTGCACAAAAGAGCCCCCATGTTCCATATAGGAATAGCAAACTTACTCAGCTCCTGCAAAGCTCTCTTGGTATGTGTCACTTAGCCCATGGTTTGTACATTTGTCTATACCTTCACCGATAGGATTGTCCGTTGAGCTTCTTCTAAACTGCATGGAAATCTCTTGGGATTTTACTGCACAGGCGGTCATGCAAAGACTCTCATGTTTGTCCAACTTAATCCAGATGTAAATTCATTCTCTGAAAGTTTAAGTACATTAAAGTTTGCTGAGAGGGTCTCTGGAGTTGAATTAGGACCTGCACGAAGTTCTAAAGATGGAAAAGATGTTCGAGAACTAATGGAACAGGTGCTTAACTTTGTGTTCTTTCTTGTAGTTTACTTTTTCATTTTTGCCTTTAAATGTTCTCAGAAAGAATAGTTTTTTAAAAGATGAGGAGATTCAGCAGATTACACTGTTTCAATGTTTTACAGGTTGCTTTTCTCAAAAACACAATTGCATTAAAAGATGAGGAGATTGATCAGTTACAATCACTTAAAGATGTGAGAAATATCAATTCTGAGAAAGCCTCTTGGACGTATGGATCTCCCTTTAAGGGCAGAGAATCCATATGCAGCAGTCCTAAGCGAGACCATACAGCTCATTTCCAGCAGCCAATGGATGGCCAAAAACAAGAAACTGAATTTTTCCATTTTCCCAGAGTTTCTGGGAATAATAGTCCTGTACGACCAGATATTTTTCGGTATGCAAGTGAGGATTATGGTGGAAGAGTGAATGATTTCTCTGATGGGGCCTTTCTAGGAACAGAATCTGACGACTTGTTTGATAATTTAGTTCATAATGAAAGCAGAAAATCACCACTTCACACGGCGAAGTGAGTACAACAACTTCTTTCTCAGTAAAATCAACAGTGTGCAAAGTTCCTTGTAGAACATTATACTTGCACTTGAATTTGAATTGTGGCTCAATTTAGTTTTGATATTTGCAAATTTTTGTGCAGATCAAAAACTTCCTCTAAAACTGTTGGAATGCACACAGCTCAGAAGAGTCCTCTAAAGACACAGATTTTTCGACATGCAAGGACAGATTATGGGGAAAGCCCAAGTGACTTCTCTGATCGGGGCCATAGGAGAACCATCACCGATTATTCGCTTGATAATAAAGTTGTTGCTGAAAACAAAAAATCTCCATTTCGCACGATGAAGTGAGTCGTTATACTATTAAAGCTCTGCTCATTGACTTCACTACACCTTCATATGTATATCTCATGATCTTTGATAAATCTTGGATATCATAACATTGAATGCTAAAATATAAGATAAAGGGATGTTTAAGATTATGACGCCAACTTGAGATAAAGGTTAAATGCCAACTAATAGTTGCTTGTGAACTTGAGAGAATTATTATTAGGTCTTAAGGAAAAAGCATTTAATGAGTAAAAGGTTTTAATGACAAGTAAATAGCATAATTGTGCTGTCATTTTTTATGCTAGAACTTGTCATCATATGTTCTTCCGATGTTGTTGGATTTTGAGTGATTAAATCATTTTTTCGGATCTCATGGTAATTCACTCAATTACTTTGTTTTTGAAATACTAAAATTTGAAGATCAAATGAGACAGGCAGTAAATACAATGTACACAGACTCATTTTTCTCTAGATGTCATCAAAACAAGAAATTTGAATGGTCATGCTTACATTTTAGATTGAAATTGAATGTTATGCAGATCAAAGGTAGTGTCAAAAGTTGCTGGAGTTATGCCGAAAACAACCCAACCGTCGGCTGTCACCACAAGAGGAACCCCCAAGAAGGCACCAAGTATGAAGAAAAATTGAAGTTTATATGTATTATTATGTGGTTCATGTACACCTACAGTTGTCAGATTCATGTTGTTAGGTTATTAAAATTAAACCCTGACAGTTATGTACATCTATATAACATAAGGTACTTGAGAAATTTATCTTATTGTTAGATACATTATATGGCTCTCATCTGGCAACTCAGCTCTTAGCTTATGCAAATGTGATTAATTTCTTTCAGGTTTTAAAAGAAGCAACAGTGGTGGATTTCTAAAGGGTTCGAAACGGTGGCAATGAAGAACACTTCATGTTTTTGTAACAACTTATTTACAAATCATCTCGCTCTTTACAATCGTAGATTAAACATGCGCGTGTAATTATAATTCCTTTTGATTTTCACCCACCAATTTGAATAATAATGTAATCAAATTCGGTTTTTATGTGCAAGCCCTCACAAGGCTTCTTGTTAGCACGCAAGTAAATTGTACAAGGAGATTATTTATTCACACAAAAAAAAAGAATGATTTAAAATTAACGACCAATATTATTATTAATATATGATAATTTGGAAACAAATATATGGGGATTTTTTTTTTTTGCTTATTTAACAGGCGCCATGGGCATATTAAGAGGAGATAGCAAAGCCGTGAGATGAACGGAAGATTGAAGAATTGGTTCCATCTAGTTCTCCAGTTTTTTTTTTTTTTTTTGAAAAGGATAGTAAGTAATAACCCAGTCATGGTCAATCTCTCAAAAGGATGAAAGCATTAAGCCTTGGCTTCTATAGCCTATAATTATTAAAATAACCAGTAACGAATGTTAAGTACTCTGTAACTTCAGCTTGCAGAGAAACAAACAAGTCAAATCAGTCAAAAACCAATTAAAACCAATAAAACCAGTGGATTGGCTTGATAGCTAAAATTTCTTTCCCTAGTTACCGCTATCATTTTATGGAAGAAAATTTAATTTCTGAAGTATTGAATACTATACATAAATAATTCTCCTTATACAAATTTAAATATTAATTCATTACGTAATGAAAAAGTAGCCATTTTCATTAGACACATTGGTTGATTACTAAAAAAAAATGAGCATTAATATTGCTCAAAATTTTTATCTAACAAATATATAATAGGGTTGATACTTAACTCCATCCAGTCTGTTCTATTAATTTGTCATTGCCTGGAAAATAGACTCTCCTCTTTCTCTCTGTTTTGTGATGCACATGGCAAGAACACGTAGCCAAAAGCAGAGTCATGTGAAAGCATCCCTTTTACCGATATTGGTTTGGGAAGTGCCACTTTGGGCATTTATTACAACCCCATTCTCCATCTACTGTCAACCATATAATTTCAATTTCTCCATAACGTGAAATCACAAATTCGTTTCTCCTCCACTCACAAAGTGAATAGTCCAAGGGCTCGTTCGGGCTAACATATATAAAAACCCACCATCACTTTCCTTTTTCTACAAATTGAAATTAGAGTAAAAGTTAATTAATGCAATATGATTTATACGATTTTTACAAAAGTAAATAAATTTAACTAAAATGATACGTTGAAAGGTTAGTTGTAAAAGATTGTGTAAAAGTTGCAAGCCCTCCGGAATTTGACTCCCGTCCTACCTGAATTTCTTGAAAAGAAGCTCATTTGCTCCTAACACTAAACCAAAGGGCAACTGAGAGGGATAAATGCAGGTAGTGCTAACCCAGTAAGTGAACTGCGTGTATCTGAAAATTCATTGAAAGGACAATTTTATGGATTCAGAAGTACGTGTGTGAAATGGATTTTATCTCGCTTTATATGCAACGTGATTGAGAATCGCTTCCCAGACACACAAAATGTTTGAACCGGCAACCTTTACATCGGGTGACAACTGTTACTTTGACTGTTCCTGTGCTAAACCAATTATAATTTTTTTGGGTCCAGCTGAGTTTTGAAGAGTCAAAGAGTCTTGAAGATTATGAATGAATGGGGTGAGGATTTTGTCAATGAGAGGGATATTTGGAACTGGACATACGAAGAAGGGTGAGATGACAGAAGCTTCAGCCTACAGCCTACAGCCTACAGCGCCAGCTGTTGTGTGCTCACAATATATAATGTTGCAACTCCTGGCCACGAAACTCCCACGCACCTTCCTCCATCCTCATCCTCCACCACCACCACCACCACCACCATGGGTCCCATCCTCAAGTCACACCCCCACACACACATTCATCTTTCACTTCACCACCTCATTTCCTAGTCAGATTCTTGGGCCATCAATCACATCATCACACACCTATCCTCGTTCGTTCCCTCTCATGCTAATCCCAAATTGGTTTCGCTCCTCACTGTTGTAAAATCTGTTTACTCTAAATACAATCTTTACTTTAACCAAAGGGGTTGAATACATATAACATGTACCATGTTTAGGATCAAACAGTATTTCGACCATTTGAGTATGAAGATTCACGTGCATGGGAAAAAAAATGCTATTTTTACTTCATGGTTTAGGTATAAAATTTTCAACAATGATGTTTATTTTTAAATTTTGTACGCATTAAAATAATTCTTTTTAAAAAATAAAATAACCCTTAATCTGCACCCGAATGCATGCTAATCCATTATTCAATTTCACACTTGCGTTTTCAAAACCAGCCCTCCAAGTTTGACCCGAATATGCCCTTGCCGAAAAGCAGCCTTTATTTTCCATCCATTAAACAGTGAACAATTCTTTAAACCATTGAAAGAAAACCCGGTTCGGACCGACCGGTCCGACCGGTGAACTGCTGAACCGGCGGATTGGCCGGTCCGAACCATAGTCAACCCGGTCAACGGGTTGGCTCGACGTTGACCGGGTCAACCCGGCTGGGTTGACTTGAACTCGCTCAACCCGCCGAGTTGGGCGGGTTGGGCGGGTTGCCAATCGGCCTGGACAACTGGGCAAGGCGTGAACGGTCTTGGATACATACCTGGATCTCAAGCAAAGAGTTGCCATTGTCGTCGATCACCTTCCTGGTATCGTCGTCGCCCAACCCCAGTCCCGACTCGTCCGTCGCGATCTGAGTGATGTCCTCCCTCTTGATCGGGGTCTCCCTTT
>JANTPZ010091321.1:0-35903 GCA_025593235.1 Vachellia pachyceras
TGTTAGCACAACAAAGGAGTCCACTGAAATCAAGGCCCAAAATACAAAGAAGCCCAAAACATAGTTTGCTGATCCACTATACTACTGACCATTGTACAGGGTTGCCCTAATAGAACTCTCTAGGTTTATTGTTATGGTTCACTCCTTATTATATATATGTAATGGCGTGCACTGTATAGAGTATGAATCAAATGAGAATATTTCAAGCTACATTATCTCCTTTGTTTTCTCTGCCTTTAATCGTTCTGCCATCAACTCCAAAAGTTTGCAAAGAAAAAGATTGTAGCATAACAAGTTACGTGCTTTGAAATCTTAACCTTTTACAACTTTGTGCTGGCCTATAGATATTGCGAATATCACAGCTAGATAACATAGAGGTAGGCACTGGATTTAAAGAAGAAAAATTGTGAGAAATACCCCTTGTGAATAACTGATATCCGACAGGTAGAGATAACATGTAAAATCCTAAATTACTTGGTTTGGGTTGCAACGTAACCTCTATGAAGAGTTGAATTCCGCCTAGTTCAAATGGGGTTTAGTAAGATAATAATGCATATTCTAACATTGACAAATTACTCTCAAAAAGTAGTTGATGCAAGGTTTTTGAATGCTGTACATGAAAACATTGGTTAGAAATGTCGATTGAGTGCAGAGTAAGAGCACCCAAGCAAATAACTTGAATAGAGGTAAAAAAAACAGAATATATAACAATAGTTTGTTGGGAGAATTGAAGATAAATTCCTTATTGGCAAATTAATTAAAGAACGGGAACGACATAATGTGAAAGGTCAATTGAATTTGCATAAGATGAAAGCTTAGTTGCAGCTAAGTTTTCGGGTCCAAAATGTCACCTCAACAACTTCCATACTAGTGCGCACGATTTCACTTAAATTTTTGAGTTATTTTTACCCCTTAAAGAATAATGTTCAATTCAACGTTACATTTGGTTTCTTACTATTTTTAGCAGATAAGTTGTCTTTGTCTTAGTCCATGAAAACATGAGAGTGGTTAAGTCTTCTATGTATATCTCTTTGTACGAGGTCTTCATATATGGAATTAACTGCTTGTTAGGGAAACCCTTAAAGATACTTTAGAAAACACTTTAATATAAATTGAGATAAGATTCTTCTTGTATATTTACATATAACTCTGTAAGACAAAGAGTACTCATTTGCTACAAACAGTAAAAAACTACACACAATGTTGACGTATTCTTTGTGTTGGAGAATAATATTCAATCCAAACACAGAAACTATTTCCCTCGTGGCAATGGCTACATATTTTTTGTTGTTTGGCATAATAAATTTCTCAGCTTGAAATGCAAGAGATGCTTCAAATCTATTCCACCGAAGATCCAACGAATAGGATCGCTTCCTTGTCCTCAACATGTATCACGTGTAAATGAAGATGACACATCAATGCTTTGACATTATATGCCAAGTTCTTTCTCAAGCTCCAAAGTACTGTTACCTACGCCACTGTGTCTAGAAGAAAACAAACATGGATATTAATTACTACCACTTGTCCTTAATTAAGATATTTTGTAGCGTCTTATATCAATGATGGAATGTAGCAATTTGGTAATGTACTTGGCTCTTTTTGACCCATATGCTATCCAATTAGGCTAAATTATGCATTTGATCCTTTAAATTTACATTAATTTTCAATTTGATCCTATAAGTTTATAAAGTACATTTTTAATTCTTTTATCTTAAGAATGTTATTTTTGTTTAATGAAAAATGCTGGCTTATCAAATATAAATGGTGATTATGCAATTAAATACCAATAAAATATGCTTAAATTTTAAGTATTTAATATAACCATTTTTAAAAAAAATTAACCATGTTTTGTAAACATTTAATTGCAAAATTGCTATTTAAATTTAACTAGTCATTATTTTTCGTTACGTGAAACTATCAATGTTAAAATAAAAGGACTGAAAACATACATTTTAAATGGATCAGACTCAAACCCAATGTAAACTCAAATGACTCAAAATATACTTTGGCCGTTCAATGAAGGGGTTATTAAAAGGAACAAATGGTCCATACATTTATAATCTATATGAAAACTCATTGGTAACAATTACGATATATTTAACCTCTAAATGGTAGTATGTTATGTGTGTGATTTGAAATGGAAAGCGGAAAGAGGAAGTGAGAGAAAGAGGAAGTGAGAGAAAGAGCAAGAAGGGAGGAGAGGGAAAAAGAGGCCGATAAAATTGAAATACCACTGTGGTTCTCACAGAGTAATTGATGAGAATGTTACAACAAAGAGATGAGAGAGAGGGTTGCAAAATAATTTATAAATGTAGCGAGAAGAAAGAGATGAAACACCATGTGTTGAATATTTTTATCAATACCCATTCATATATGAGGGTAAATTTGAAATTTTTTTCAGTTCATCAAGACTTATTCAATGAGTTAATACTAACTTTCCTTAGTACGTGAAAATTAGATAAACTGAACTTGTACATATATAAAGCCAGAGTAATGCTTTAAGTTATTCAATAACTCAAGTCTAGTTTAGTCTCCCTACGACGAGAAACTCTAGGGCTATCAATAGACCTAAGAAGAACTACATCAACAACAACAATAATTCCAATCATACTTTAATATTTAAAGATAGCAAAGATAATCAGACAATGGAGTGTTATCATTGTTAAACCCTACGGTTGAATCGAATTTTGGTTTTGATACCCTTGTGTCCTTGCTAATTTTCTAGAATTTTGGTTCATAATGTTTGTAATAATCAGAACTCTTGTCGAATGAGATCTCTGCAGCTCAAATTTAATTTAGGCTCTTGTTTTTATTTGGACCAGAACTTGCACTTGGCAGTTTTGTTTCCATTATTTTATTGGGTGGCGTTGAGAGTAAAAAATTTTATTTTCCATAAAGATGTGTGTGTTTTTTATTTTATTTATTCTATAAAATAATAGGTGTAGATTGCCAGAATTTCTAATAACCCAGGGACATTGAGATAAATTGACAAAATTCCTAAATCTCAGTTTATGTCATATGGCCTAATTAGTGATTCCTTAAATTTAGCAGCTCAAATTCAAATTTAGATATTTCGAAAGGCTTTTAAAAAGATTTCTCCTATTTAATTTGCAACTCATAAATTCATCTACAATGGATTTTAGAACACTCACCAAAATTTAAACAGGAGGAAACTGGAAATTTGTAACAACCTTCCACAAAATATAAGAGTAAAAAAACACACCAAGTATAAGCTGAAAAGAGGATGGAGGAAAATACATGCAAATTTATTTAATAATTTTTATATTAACCATCAAGGTAATTAACATAACTATTTAGCTGTCAGCCTGAAATCTGTCAAATATTGCTTTCCCACTTCTAACAATAGTGGTAGACTCTAGTGTCAGAATATACAAGCAATTGGCCTATTATCTTGTACTTTCATTTTTTTTTTCTGCTATTAAATTGTATAATAATATTTCATTTAATTAATATGAAGTTTTCTGCTCGAAAAAGTAGTCCGTTAAAGAAATCTGAAACTCTAGTATGTGGTTGAAAAGGTGAAGAGAAGCGAAGTTAAGAAGTTGGCCAAGATAGATAACAACATTATTTATTCATAACACATAATAATCAATAACATTACACATATGCTGATTTATTTAGAGCAATATTAGGGAGAGCTGCTCGTTAATTAAACATTATCAGCAACACTAAGATATGCATATTTACTCAACGGACTATCTTTCGGATAAGCGGCACGAATGTGGAGGTTGGGGCCCGGGATTTTGGCGGCGGCGGCGGCGGTGATGGCGATGGTGGTGGTGGTGAGGGGTTGTGTCGAGGCTTGAATGCAACGCTGAAATTTTTATATCGTTTATCCTCGGGACAGAGTACCAAACGATAAATGTCTCGACTTTTTTCAGGTGCTGACTCCATAAGAACATAATCATCTACTCCACCTAATCGGAAGGCAATATAATACGCATATGGTCCATCACCATCAGCTTCGATAATTCTGAACTCACCTCGCAATGTTTTAGTGGAGTTACGCGGACCAATCACAACCGGGTACTGTTTGCCACCAGGAATTGACACATGCCAAAATGGTGATGCAGCAGCACAAGGATCAACCTCTTTAAATTTAAACCTAACTGATTCTCCCACTTTGATACTTTGTGCATGATTAGTTGGGTGGATTATCACCTTCTTAGCATCGATGCCGATTATCACCGAGGCTGGGCAACCCCCTTCCTTGGTTTGTCCGACTTCGATTCCACGGGTGTGGTCCGCGTTGTCCAGGATTTGGTATAGATCACCAGGCACCAGAGGGTGGCCATGGATGTCTTTCACTAGCTTAGCTAGGGTTAGGTGGTGTTGTGTGGAGAAGGCAAAGAGGAGGAGAATAAGAGCACTAGGGAATGCAATACTCATTTTTGGAAGTGAGGGTGTGTGTGTTGTGCATAACAGGAGTTTGCATGGCTTCTATTTATAGATTTACGAAAGGCAAGACTTGAGAGTGCAAGTACATATGCATGCAGTTTAATTTTAAGGATTAAAAAATTTTAAGTATCTTTTTGTGAGTGGCAATTTTTTTAAGTATTATCACAGAATATGAATACGAGAGTCAAGCCTTTAATTTCATGCAAGAGAACGATGTTGATAAGGTGGACCACTATGCTCTGTGGTTGCCATTGAATTGGACCACCACGATTTGCTAAATTACGAGGGATATTAGCAAGTTACCCAACAGAAAATACTTTTTTTGTTTTTGGAGAAATCCATTAAAAAGTGGAGCAATGAAATTTGCTATCAAATTGGGGAAAGTCTTTTTGATAAATTATAATGTACCGTTCTCATCTTATTCATAAGATAGAGAGAACAATTACTTTTACCTTTTATCCCTCGTTAAATGATGGGGTATGTTATTTAATTTGATAGCCGTAAAGTTGGAAACTTGTTGAGTACATTATCAAAGAATCATGAAATAAAATTCATATTTCATAAAAAATTAAAAATTAACCATGTATAGTGCATTCGCTAATGAAACTATAAACCCTGTGGGCAATGCGTAGCTGCTTGGGCTGTCTTAGCGTGGATTATTTGATGACTCACTTAATGGGAAAAAATGGCATTTAAATTTTTGAATTTGAAACTAGAGGAGTCAATAATACCAAGAATAGTAATTGATTGGCCAAATAAAATGTTAGTAAGTATATATCACATTATTATCTTGTTTTCTATAATCCTTGATTATTACGGTTCATTAGTTCTTAAGAAGTCTCACTACCAAGAAAGGAGCATTAGCAGCAGTTATTTTATGCATTTATAGCAGTTAAAACCACTACTACATGTACATGTAGCCGTTTACCTAAACCGCTACAAAAATTATTGTGGTAAGCAATTTAGCAATGGTTTTAGAGAACCGCGGCACACATAGTGTAACCCGCTAGTAACTTTGCAATGTTTATTATCAACTGCTACAAATATAGTAGAACGAGGGGATGATGAGTAAACACTTGTAGCAGGTATGGAATCGCTACTAAATTAAGAGAATTCGGATCTTTTGGCTTAACGTTTATAGCAGTTATAAACCACTACTAAAATATGAAAATAGTTAAAAAAAATAAAATAGTAGCAATTTTGAAATTGCTACTACACTTGTATGACCAAAATTTTTGTTCCCACCAGATCTTAGCAGTATAGGGTAATTGTCCCACCAACAATTAGTAGCAGTTTTACAAGTGCTACCATTTTCAATGAAAATTCAAAAGGCCCGTTAGTTTTGGACAAAACTATCTAACCGACAACTTTAGTGTTTTTGAAGTTTAAAAAATGTACTTAATTCAAAGCAGTTATCTAATATTAAGGAAATTTATTTTACATATATTAATCCGTTGTCAATAATTTGTTAATCCCATTTTATTATTAATAAAATGGCAGTTATTTGTAATTAAGAAAATTTATTTTAATTATAAAATGGAAGTTATTATTAATAATTTGCTAATCCATTGTAAACATTATTAATTGCAGAATATATGTAACGTGTAATGAAAAGGAAAAACATGAAAAAAATTAGTATAAATAAAAAATATTATTAACTTAAATAACAACATTTATCAAATAAATGTTAAAAAGGTGAATTAACAAAATTAAATAAAAATGAAAATAAATTTTGAAAACGAAAAACAGAACCCCTTTGATTTGGAACATGACGATAAGATACAATCAACCTGCATATGAAAAATGATAAAAGAAGAGAAAGAATCAAAAAGTAAGACAAGAGAAAATGGAGAAAGAGTGGAAAACAAAATTGGGGGATGGGGTATTTATAGGAATCAAAAGATGATATTGGGCTCAGGTAAAAAAAAAAAAAAAGATAATATTGGGGGAGTATCAAGCTCTTGCCTGTTGCAGTATTTTAATAATCTCTATTTTTTCATAAGAAACAACTAACACACACACACACACACCTTGTTCCTATTTACAAGAGACATTTAGAAAATATGTAAAAAAAATTTAGTTTCCCTTTTTGCCTTTATTTAATTACCTATTCTGATATCAATACAATTATTATATATTATTACCCTCACTATGTCTTCACCATGCATGAGAATCTCCAACATGCCAGAATTGTGTCTGGCATCAAATTCGATGAAGCATATATGGCGGGATTTCATTGAAGCTGGAATTGGTCACTGCGATAAGGTCTTTAATTAGCGATGCCATCTGTCTCATTTTCTACCAATAAAGTCTAAAAATAACCATATATTTAAATATTTCCACAAGAAATGATAATAATAAGATAAAAAATGAAAGTGACTTTTAAAATAACCAACTTGTCCGTTCCATGCAGCCGGTTATGCAATAATTTATTAACTTTAAAAAAAAGAGTGACTTTCATATTACTGCTTCATTCTTACTAAATATAAGAGCAGTTAAGCTTTTCCAGTGAGACTAAAAAAATGAGGGGTATAAATTAAATATCTAAATATTAATTTATTAAATGTAAAAGTATCACGGAATTGGTTAGGGTGCTCATCAAGATTTATATGCTCCTCCAACCCATTATATCCGGGCTATTCATATTTGATTCTGGACAGTTTATATATGAAATATTTTCTTTTTAAACTAGCTTTTTTTATATAAGAAAATCATTATATGCCTGGTTCCTTCACAATTATGAATGTAAGAGCATTTGGAAAGTCAAGGCGGTTGGATTCTACGAGATGGATTTCTCTAGTTTACAAAAGGAGTGGCTCTGCTGAACATGCGTGCAGAGCATGGCATGTTCGGTTCACTCTAACGTGCAGACAAATCTGGTTGGCCTTTGTTGGCTTTGTTCTTCTTCTTCTTCACATGCTTTCTGAGTATATCCATCAAATGGTGATTGAGCGTTACGCTGGCATTATGGACCCATTCGGCAATAATCATGGGAGCCCCAAAAGCTCATTCAACAGTGTTTCTCCGTAAAACTATATGATCTTCTATACATGTTTGTCTCGATTTACGTAAAGCACTTCTCCACCGTATTCCTAAATGGACTCATGATTATAAATCCATAGTAACATTTTTTAAGTGGGGAAAACGAAAGAAATAAACGAAGGAACACGTCATAGCCAAGATGAACGATGAATCGTTAAAAGGAAGGGGACAAATTGGGGGGTGATTGAGAAAGCTGGTCCGTACGGGTCAGTCGCAGGTAACAATCACAGGGTGAGGCCCTGTGACGTAGTGACGTGGCGGCAGCAGCAAGTTTTCAATCACAAAATTTGAGAGTTGGGACCACAGATTACGCGGATACGAGAATCACGTTGAGGCTTTTTTTTTTTTTTTTGGGGCAACACGTTCGACGACATTTATAGATGTATAGACAAGTGATATTAACGGGCCTATTAATAATAATTCATTTAACACACTATATGACAAACATGTGCCTTCGAGGAGGAGTATAAGTGACACCCAAAAGCATTCAAGAAGCATTTAAAAGACATCTTTATGCACAAAATCGGATGCAATTTCATTTTAAACAGCTTCCTATTTTTATGCATTAGGATTTCACATTCTAGAGTGTTCTATGGCGGTCTTTATACAAGTTATGTTTTTGTATTAAATTTTGAGATTTGAATGAAATTTCTTTTGAAAATTACATTCTCTTGTGAGATTGCTTACATCCTCATACGAATACTCTGACTGTATCAAGGCCTATCATCCTTGTAGTGTCTTTGTGACTAGGGTTGTTAAGAGATAGGGTCTCTTAAGATCCTACCTATGATTTTTCACTTGTTTCTAGCCAATCTATCTCGATCTTATATCAAATGGGACCACATGCGTGCGTGGTTGTGTGTGTATAGTTATGCATATGCTAAGAACATGTATATACTTAATAACAATTAATATTTGATTGTCAAATGCTTAATTTATGTTGGAGTATTTTTAAAATGAATAGGAAATAAAATTTGGATTCAATAATGGGAAATAAAATTTGGAAACAAGTAGACTTTCCTCCTAGTTCTAAACCTACGGTTGTAAATGGATTTAAAAAAAAATAAAAGTTGATGGATCTATAGATAAATGTAAGGGTAGGTTAGTTGCTAAGGGATTTACACAAAAAAGAAGGAATAGATTATTTTGATACATCTTCAACAATTACAAGAATTTCCACCATTAGAGTGCTCATAACACTCGCTTCAATATATTCTTGTAATCAATCAAATGGATGTTAAAATGGCTTTTCTTAATGGAGAACTAGAAGAAGAGGTGTATATGACAAAACCAAAAGGGTTTGTGGTTCCTAGTCAAGAACATAAAATGTGCAAATTAATTAAGTCTCTTTATGGACTTAAGCAAGCACATAGGCAATGGCCAAAAAAATTTGATGTAGTTCTAGCAAATGAGTATAAAATCAATGAATTTGACAAATATGTATATAGCAAATTTCATAACGGAAAAGGTGTTATGATTTGTTCTATATATATGACTATTAATTTTTGGTAATAATATGGATGAAATAAATAAAACAAAGAAATTATTTTATAAAAATTTTGATATGACAGATATGTGAGAAGCAGATGTCATACTAAGTATCAAAATAATTAGGAGTAACAATTGTTTTGATCTTTCTCAATCTCATTACATTGCAAGGATATTAAAGAAATTTAATTATTTTAATTGTTATCCTGTTTCTACTCTATTATTCTCTAGTATGATGTTAGTACCAAATTAATGTTGTTCAGTGAGACATGAATATTCAAAGGTAATTGGATGCTTTATGTATGCTATGACATTTACTAGACCAAACATAGCATATGCTGTGAGAAGATTAAGCAGATACATAAGCAATTTAAGTGAGATCTATTGGCAAATTGTAGAAAGAGTACTGAAATATTTAAAAAGAACAATTGATTATAATTTGACCTATAGTGGTAATCCTTCAATATTGCAATGATATACAAATGCAAGTATTGGATTACTTACTTAGAGGATCATGCTTCCACAAGTGGATGGGTTTACACCTTTGGTATAGGTGTTGTTTCCTAGGGATAAAAAACATACATGTATTGCTGACACTACCATAAACTCTGAAGTTGTTGCATTAGATGCAAGTAGTAAGGAAGTAGAATGGTTTAAAAACTTGTTACTTGAAATTCCTATATAATCTAAATTGATGGCACCATATCTATCCATTGCGACAGTCAACCTCCTCTTGCAAGGGCTTATGAAGTCATCAAAACTCGAGTTTTAGCATCTCTGTTTTTTATTAGCTCGACATATGTATGGTATTTTGCTCATATCTTCCAAACCACAACTTTGATTGATATGAAACCAATTTCATATGAAACTAGACTCAAATTGCGGTTCATAGACACCAAAAAGCATTTCATATGAAGGAGATATGATTTTCTAAATTTGGTGATTGATTTGAATGCTTTACCAGTGACCTTTGCTTATTGTATATGTCATAACTTTCTTTGTATAATATATTTGGAATTGATTCTTATTTCATGTGAAAGTAGACATATAGGGCTTTCCATTGATATATTACTTTCAAGGTTTGGAGTTGAATTGCAAGAGTCATGGGCGTTGCAGGTTGAGCCATGTGCTAAAAGCTAGACTGTGATCTGTGCAAGCTGAGTCAGGTGCTGATAGCTGGATCGTGATCTATGTAAGCTAAAGTCAGGAAGTAAAACTCGAGTTATGCATTTACCAAAACTCAAGTTTCGTGATCTGAATTGAATCTTCTTACAAATATTTCAGTAAAACTCGAGTCATAAACTTAGCAAAACATGAGTTGCATTTCATAGTTCAAGAACTCGAGTTCCAAGTTTCTCAAAACTCAAGTTTCACAACTGTGTCGCAAAACTTGAAGTTAAAACTTGAGGTTTTAGTTTCGAGTTTTATCATCACGTTATAGAACCCGAGTTTCATGTTTTTTAGAACTCGAGTTCCATAACTGTTCCACAAAACTTGAAGTTTTGACTTAGAGTTTCACATAACTCGAGTCCTGATGTTTTTCAAACTTGAGTTTCATGCTTTGCGAAATTTCATTAGTGCAAGAACTTGATTCTCAAACTCGAGTCCTCACCGAAAGTTTTCTAAAATTGGAGTTCCTAATTTTCCAAACTCGAGTCTCGAGGAAATTTCAAGTGAGCCAGTTTTTCACATGTTATATAAATCGAGTTTCATTTAAATTTTTTTGTTATCAAAACCTGAAGTTTCAAATGAAAGTTTTTCAACTATACTTCATAACTCTTATTGCAAACTCAAGTCTCAAGTGAAAGTTTTCCAAAACTCGAGTTATGTTTATCAGAACTGGAAGTTTTACAAGTGAGCTATTATTTCCTATGAGATAGAACTCGAGTTGTGAGATGTTGAAAACTCGAGTTACATTTTTCTCTGACATGGCTTCCGACACAGCTACACCTAACGCTACAAGAGCTTTCTGTTTTTGTATTTTGAATTTGATCTACTTTAATAGATGCTTTCTAGTCCTTTCATTGAAGCAACTCATGTTGTCTGAGGAATGAAATCAGAACTTTCATCGCCGACAGCTGAACAGCAGAAGGATTAATGACAAACGAGCAAACACAGCGGCTGTGAGTAACGGGCAAAAGCTTCTCTCTAACGGCTATTCAAACTCTGAGCAATGGCTAGCAAATGAAGTCTAGGCTATAAATGAAAAGCATTCAAGCTAGAGAAGAGATGATGAAGAAAGAACTTAATACACTGATATACTCTGCATTTACGCGTCTGTCATTTTATCCATAAAATTGTGTGAGCTTCAGTATTTGACTATCTACTCTATTAAGAGAGTTTATCTTGTCAAACCTTGTTGTAATCTTGTGAGAGATTCAACGTTGGGACCTTGAATCAGTTGGGTTGAATTTGAGCTGAAAAACAAAGTGAGTGAGACTCTGTTTTAGTGCGTGTTGTAAGGGGGAGTGAGCCTCCTGTTGTAAAAGCTGGGAGTGCTTGGTTTGTTGTTGAATAGTGGATTGGAACTCTCAGAGGGACTCTGAGGATTGGACGTAGGTCAAGAGGACCGAACCAATATAAATTGCTTGTGTCAATTTTCTCTCTACTTCCTTTGGTGATTTTGTCTCATTTCTGCGATTGAGTTTTTAATTTTAAAAAGTAACCAATTCACCCCCTCTTAGTCAAATCCTATACTAACATTTGGTATCAGAGCAGGTCTCTTGTGGAAAGAACTTAACAGTTTCAAGAGAGATCCATGGCAGGATTTGGGGAACACATAATTGCAAACGGAGCATCGATTACCAGACCACCAACGTTCAACAGCCAAAAGTTTTCATTTTGGAAGATAAAATTCCAAAACTTTATTTTGGCTACTGACTTTGATTTATGGGATGTTTTTGAAACAGGAAATATCGTGCCAATGAAAAAGGACAAAGACCGGCTGGTTCCTAAGACTAAAGCAGAGTTCAATGAAAAAGATGAGAAGAAGATGTTGTTGAATAGAAAAGTTGTTTTAATGTTACAGGCAGATTTAAACGAAGATGTCTTCTTCAAAGTATGCACTCTGCCTTCCGCAAAACATATGGGAAGCATTAGAAATCGCTTACGAAGGCACAGAGGTAGTAAAAGAAAGTAGAGTCAACATGCTTACCACTAAGTATGATTTACTCAGAATTAAGGATGAAAAAATGATTGGAGAGTTTCAAATGCTTCACACACATCTCATTAATAAGTTGGCAGCTCTCAAGAAAATTTACGATCAACGCTCCCAAGTGAGAAAGATTCTCAACATACTATCAAACAAATGGGAGGTGAAGGTGACTGCTATTGAAGAGTCCCGAGGAGAATCAATGACATCTGTGGAAGTGTTGTTTGGAAGCCTTGCTAAGTACGAGAGCAAGCAAAAATTTAAGAAAGAGCTGTCCAATATTGAGGAAAAGAAGAAGAAGGGACTGGCCCTCAAAACAATGAAAGAAAATGTGAAAGAGTCAGAAATAGAGGAAGAAAAAGAAGGTGATGTGGAAGATGAAGAACTTGCAATGGTCGTTCGAAAGTTTAGACAAATGTACAGAAGAGACCAAAACTCCAGAAGGCCATACAAAGGAGGATCAAGTAAGATTGTTTGTTACGAGTGCAATAAGCTCGGTCTTGTTCGAGCTGATTGTCCACTGCTTACCAACTAGAACAAAGAAAAGGAGAAGTTAAAATCCTTCAAGAAAAAGAAAGCACATATCTCTGGCATATGGGGAGACAGTTCATCCGACGAAGAAATTGAGGCAGAAGAAGAAGCAAATCTCTGTCTAGTGGCACAGGAAGATTCATAGACAGAGGAGGTAATAATCGATGAACCTAGCCATGATGAATTGCGTGCAGAATATGATGATATGCATGATGAACTTGTGAAATTTGCAAAGGAATTATCTGTACTTAGAAAGAAAGTAAATGAACTTGAAAAACAAATTGAGAAATCAATTGAGATACCTGTCGCTGAATCTGTGTCTATTCATGCTTGTTGTAACTGTGAAATTTTGAAGGTTGAAAATGACAGACTAACAAAATCTCCTGAAAAATTCACCAAGGGCAGTGAGATGTTACAAGTGATTTTGAAAAGCCAAAAAGTTACTAATGATCGTAGTGGTATAAGTTATGATCCAGTAAATGACTCTTATAAAGGAATGAAGAAAAATGGTGGTAAAAGGTATTTGAACTATTTCCAAAATCCATTCACTCGTCTGAGCCATATGCATTTTATAGTTATTGTAATAGAAAAGGGCATAGAACAACATCTTGTTATTTTAGAAAGAAGAAAGCCTTAGGAACTTATAAGTGGGTACCTAAGGGAACTTATGTTCCAATGGTCCTAAGTACTAACCTAAAAGGACCCAAGTTTAAGTGGGTACTAACCCAAAAGGACCCAAGTTTAAGTGGGTACCAAAATGTCCTAGTTCTCTGCTTGTGCAGCTTGATTCTAACAGAAATAGACAATAAGGTATAAAGAGGAAGAGAAAGAAGCCAAGAGCTTTCCATGTACCTGAAAAGAGATTCTATGAATCAACTCAAAATGAAGGGGGAAAGCTCATTGGAAAGCCACTGCTTCAACTTCATTGTCTAAGCAAAAGATGCAATGGATGCAACTACGTTCTACCTTGAGAATAAAGTATCATTCATTTATCTTGAGGAGAACATGAAAGGGAGGATCTCTCACTCATAGAGGAAAAGATTCTCAAAGTTTACTTTAAATGAGAGAATATTGCATGATCCCAAGACCAAGTATGTAAAGATGCAAGGGATATGCAAAGCTAATCCTCCAAGTACTTGAGGGAAAGGTATATAATGGAAAAACCTCCTGCATCACTATCTTCCATATTCATTAAGGTTTATATCTTGTGACCTTAGGAATGAACATTGGTTAATTCATTGGAAATATGTTTTCATATATATCCCTTAGGCATTCATTTGCTAAATCTGTTTACAAAGGGATGGCAATGTTTAAATGAAAAATTGCTTATGTATAAATTCATGATTCATTTACTATGCTTATTATTTGATCATTGTTATTCTAGTAGCAATCAAATCTTGGTTTTCAACATATTTTAGATTGCTACATGAATTAAAAGATAATTTATGCATTAGCATATCTTTTCATGTTTTAAGTTTTTTTTTAAATGCATAGTCAAAAGATTTCAATTCATATTAATTTACAAAAGTGCATATGCATGTTTTGATAAGCATTTATTCTTTACTTGCATGGTTTTTAGAAAATTGAGAGATGATTTGTTTGTGAAAATCATAAGTACTTCAAATTTATTTCAAGATCTCTTCACAATCTTTGATATGTTGCTCTCTACTTGAACTCCTGAGTCATAACCTCTAACGTGTTAGATCTCATATCTAACAAGTTGTCTATCTACATGAGTTTCAAGCACATCATTTTGAAAGGAATTTAATTCATGAAAAGCTTCATGGGTTTCAATGTTCAATGGTTTATCATTTTTCTTGCATATGTGATAAGTTAATATAAAAATGTTTTTATATGCATATAGTCATGATTGATTCATTGTGTTCAATCTCTTCCTTAATGCTTCTCAAATCCCTTTCCTATTTTCACCCTACAAAAAAAAAATCATTTTAGAGCCATGGGAAGAATTAGAATCATCAAAATCACACTCCTTCTATTTTTTACAGGTTTTCGGAAAAAAAAAAGAAAAAGAAGGGTTCTTGGATTTTTCAACTTTTGCCTATGAATAATTGTGTATTCTTGTGTCCAAATCATGATTCAAGCATCATATGACTCAAACACCTCTTTTCCCTATAAGACCTCAAATGGACAGCACCTACCCCCTTTCCTTAGGGTTTCCAAAAATTTCCACAACAACCAAAACAACAAACAACATATAACAAACTACTCTTTACTACTCAAGAAACAACTTGCAACCCTTTACCACCTTTAAAACCTTCTCTTTTCCATTTTCAACTTTTTCCTAGCCATCATCTTCCCCAAAAGAGAGGCTCATTCAAGAAAACAACTCAAGAGAAAGGTAGTAGAGATTGCAAGACTCAAGAAAAGATGGAGATTTGGTTGCTAGAACTTCTTACCTTGTGTTATGGAAGCTTGGTGCTCTTCTTTCTTGATTGAAAATGGCTTCTTTGCTAGAGAGAAGGGAGAGAAAAATATGACCCAAAGAGAGAGGTAAGTGGACTTTTTGGGAGAGAGGAAATGAAGAGTTTAGCTTAATTAGAATGCTCTTGAAATATTGTGTGTGTTAATTGAAACTTGGGGAGCAAGTTGGATAATACTTGGAGGAGAGAGTGCCACTTGTCCTAGCCTTATTGGTTGATGAAAAGTGCCTTTTCAAACTCCATTTTTTGGTCTGGTTAGGCTGGCTGGGCCTCTTCAGTCCAGTTATTAGATCCGATGGCACGCATTTCCGTAAAGTAACCTTTACGCGGGTAACTACCTTTTTACTTTTTTGGAGATTTTATCTCTCATGTGACACCATTCCCTAGGCCTCCTTGCCTAGGCAGCGTCATGTCCTAGCCTATAGTATCTCCGTGTTTTCCTCGTAACTTGTCAGGATTCCTCGATTTGCGTGCAACACCGTAAAATGTGCATCCGGTGGCCAATTTGACTTAAGGGCATGGAAAAATTCTATATTTTTCCCTAATAGTCCAGCCCTTTTCCGTTCCTCCAAATTCTTCCCGGATTTTCCGTAATTAATTTTCTAAGAAAATACTTTTTCGGTGCTTTCGGGCACTATTGTTCTCCGTACTTTGAAACTGCCCGCACTGAACACCGGGTAATAATTTTATTAAATATTTTATGACCCAATGAAGCTTTTCTGAGTTTAGGTCTCTGATGTTTGAGGACTCCTGCTACCTCAAATAATTACATCTCGGTGGTCTGGACCGCTAAAATCCCTTAATTATGAAAATGCCATTACTTGTCTTACTTTCCTCATAATTACCAAAATGCCACTACCTTTTTTAATTTTGCCATAATTACCAAAATGCCATCACTTTTTCTACTCTTTCTTAATTCCAACCTTACCCTTGGTTGATTTGACATTTTTGGTCAACTTTGACTTTTGAGTTGACTTTGACTTTTGTTTACTTTTGACCAAATTACCAAAATGTCCTTATTATTTGATGACATTTTATGCCGTGGGCCTTTTTAATCAAAATGACCATTTTACCCTTGTTATTTGTGCCAAATAACCATTTTGCCCTTTGGTCATTTTTACTTAGAATTCTCAAGACTAGGGACTTAGTCGATCATCCTTTCTTGTTTATAGGCATTTTCCTCTCTATTTTTCCTTAGCTATAGGTCTTAAATCCTTTAGTAATTCATCAATTTGGCCTTTATTTCCGTTTATGAAATTTGGGATATTACACCGGCAGCCTTCCAACACCGGGCAGGAGCTACTGGGCAACAATTATTTTTAGCACCCAATTAATTTAAACCAGGCTTTAAGCATACTATATATGGGTGCTAAGAGGAGAGATAAACTGAGAGAGAAGTTTGTGTATTGTATTTACTTTTCCAATCTTTAGCAGTATAGCGCATTTATATGTAAGCATAGAAAACAAGATTGAGCAGTTGATGACAGCTGTACAATATCTAACTAATCACACAGCACCTAACTGAACCAATAACAACTGGACTGAGCTAACAGAATTAGTTTGGTTATAGATTCATTCAGTTACATGGGTGAAGGGCAATATAGTTATTATATCACTAATATCCCTTCTGCTACTCTTTGTGAAAGTTCTGAACTGAGTGTTGACTGGACTGGACTCCTAAGCGTGCACAAAAGAGTTGAAACAAGACTCTTCCCAGAGGTTTGGTTAAGACATCTACCACTTGTTCATAGCTGGGTACATACCCTATTTGCAAAGAGCCAGAAGCCACCTTCTCTCGTAGGAAATGAAGATCTCACTCAGCATGCTTATTTTTTGCATGGAGAACCAGATTAGCAGCTAGTGCTATGGCCATAGAATTATCACACCAAATAGTAGGTGAGTCTGGAACTCTCATATGCATTTCTTGAAGGAGTGCCATCACCCACAGCATATCGGATGATGCATCAGTCATGCTTCTGTATTCTACTTCAGTAGATGAGCGAGAGACCACATGTTGCTATTTGGAGGACCAAGTTGCAGGGGTGCTTCCAAGGAAGGTGCAGTAACCACTTACAGAGCGTCACTACAAAAAAGGGTATTTAGTAGCGGTTAACAAAACCATTACTAAATTATGAATTTTGTAGCGGTTTTATGTCAAAGTGCTACTAATATGGGCAATAATCTAGGGCTGAATTTTGTAGCGGTTATCAAACCACTACTAAATTGAGCTGGACATTTTGTAGTGGTTTTTTTGCAAACTTGCAGTGGTTTCAATAAATGCAACCCGTTGTAGAAGCGAAAGGTCATCGGTGGCAGCGGTTACAGTAGCGGTTACAATAACCACTACTGATTTGTGTCGAAATTTGTAGTAGTTTATTCAAAAATAACCGCTGCAAAAATGAATAGTCTCTAAATTAGTAGCGGTTCAGACAAACAAAGTTCCACTGTTTTGTCTATTTTAGTAGCGGTTTTGGACCGCTGCAATACATACGTACCTCCATCCGTTATATCGAGAATGTGTAGCAGTTATGATATAACCGCTGTAAAGTTAGTAGCGTTTTTGTATATGTGAGCCGCGGTGACTTTTGTAGCGATTTGTGTAACCGCTACAACAAGTTATTGTACAGCCTTTTTTGTAGTGCGTCTATCTTCCTTGTTATTGCCCAATCTGCATTTGCAAATGCTTGAACCCAAAGTTTTGAGGCAGGTCTGATTAGGAGGCCATAATCTGAGCTACCAGCCAGATATTTGAGGAGACTTTTGACACACACCCAATGTGGTTCCCTTATATCATACAGAAATTAGCTCAGTCGGTTGACAGTAAAGGCTATTTTCGGTCGGGTGTAGCAAAGGTAATGGAGTTTGCCAATAGTGCTCTAGTACAGCTTTCATTAAGGAAGCTGGCTCCCTCGGTTGAAGAGAGTTGTATATTAATTGCCATATGAGTGTTATTCGCCTTAGCAGCCAGAAACTTCATCTCAGATAGGAGAGCACAAGTAAGTGAATTTTCGTTGGGTCATGAGTAATCCATCAAGGAGACGGCAAAATTCTATGCAAGGAAATAGAATAGGTCACCAAGGTCCTTTAGTGAGAATAGATTGCTCATAGCAAAAGTAACCCAAGTCACATCTTCTTCCTTAAACCTTGTAATGACTATGTCATCAACATAGAGTGGCAGATACATAATTGAGGATACTGTCTTTCGAACAAATAGACATGGATCTGCTCAGGATGCCACAAAATCCTAACTTGAGCAGTACTTCATTGAGCTTTTAGAACCAGGCATGAGGAGCTTGTTTGAGTCCATATATTGCTTTCTTTAGCTTGCAGACTAAAGGTATGCCATTAGTGGTGGTTGAGTTCAGAGAGAAACCTAGAGGAGGGTCCATGTACACTTCCTTAGTGAGGTTCCCATTAAGAAATGCATTATTGAAGTCTAGTTGGTGCAATTTCCACTTGTGTGTGACTGCGATAGTGAGTAGGGTTCTGACTGTTGCAGCCTTAACAACTGGATTGAATGTGTCATAATAGTCAATTCCTGCTTCTTGCGAGTATTCCTTGGCAACTAGCCTTACTTTCCTCCTGGCCAATGTTCCATCTGCGTTTGTTTTGTTTTCCCATAACCATTTACAGCCAATGGTCTTCCGTCCAGGTGGCAGAGGGACTACTTCCCACATTCCAAATTTTTCAAATGCACTATATTTCTCTATCACAGCTTGCTTCCAATCTGGGTCAAATAAGGCGTCCTCAATGGTCAAGGGGATAGAGTGGTTCATAGCCATGAAGACCCTTAGTTTGTATATACCCGCTTTGCTCCTTGTGATCATTGGGTGTGTGTTGCAGGTTGCTGTTGTCATGGTTTGTTGTGCATCATTGGAGGTTGGAGTGGCTGTAATAGGTGATCCTACACGTCTTGAGTATGGATAACTTGCAGCTAGATCAAGTGATGATGTAATATGGGGTGTAAATTGAGCCACATACTGTTTGATGCTGTGTTATGCCATGCCAGGGAATTTTATCTCGTTGAACTTCACATGCCTAGTGATGTATATGCGACCAGAGGTAAGATCTAAGCACTGATAGCCCTTGTGTTGAGAGCTATAGCCAATGAATATACATGAGATAGATCTGAACTCTACTTTGTGAGTATTGTAGGGTCTTGTGTATGGATAACACTCACATGCAAAAACTTTTAGGATTGAATAATCTGGCTTAATATTGTAAAGTTTCTCATAAGGGGACAATTGTTTCAGTGCTGATGTGGGCTGTCGATTCATTAAAAAAACAGCAGTTGCAAATGCATATGGCAAGTAGAATAGCGACAGAGAGGCTTGTGCCCGTAAGGTAAGGCCAGTTTCTACAATTATCTTGTGTCTATGCTCAACCTGTCCATTTTGTTCAGAAGTTTGAGGGCAGGAAAATATGTGCTCTATGCTATTTGCACTAAGAAAAGATTTGAATGCCAAGAATTCACCTCCATTATCAATTACAATTGCTAGATTTTCTAATTAAGCTTGTTTTCTATCATCAATTTGAACTCCTTGAATTTAATTAGTGCATCAGATTTCTTTTGCAAAAAAATATATCCATGTGAATCTGCTATATGTATCAACAATGGCTAAATAGTACACTGATCCATGAGAGACAATTGGGGCAGGTCCCCACAAATCCAGTATTATTAGTTGTAAAGGCTGCTGACACACTGATGTAGAACTAGGAAAGGGTAATTTGTGGGATTTGCCATACTGACAGGCTTTACACAATACTTGTGAGTCAGAATTGGAAAATGGAATGGAATTACATTGCAAAACAAATTTGACAGTTTGTAAGGATGATGACCTAAGTGTTGATGCTATATATCAATTGAATTGCTGGACGCAGTGTTGACAGTTGCTATGTTGCTGCAGATTATGTGATGTGAGTGATCATTGGGTTGAAAAGCATACTTGCCATCCTTCTTAGTGCCATACATCAATGGTTGTTTGGTGCTCAATTCCTTGACAACACAATTGTTAGGAAAGAATTCAACAAAAACTTGATTTTCCTTAGTGAATCTAGCTATGGATAGTAGGTTCTTTGGCATGCGGGGAACACAAAGTACTCTGTTCAATGTAAAGTTGGCAATTCTATTGTCAAGTTGAGCATGGCCAATATGAGTGATAGGGGACAACTCACCTGTGCCAACTTGAACACTACTAGCTCCGGCCTGAACTGTGTGAGGAGTGTTCATGGCAATACCATTGGTGATATGTTCAGTGGCTCCGGAGTTAGGATACCAAGCATCGTCAACTAGAGTCGCAACAAAGGCAATATAGGCTTGAGCAGCTAGCATGCTGGTGTGGATATCTGTTGAGTTATTGACCTCAGGTATTATTGATGATAGGGTCACATTGTTGTTGATAGGAGTGCTTGTGGATGTTTGGGTAGATGGTGCAGCAGCTGATGGATGTATTTGTGCATTGGAGCTCATATGCGGAGGCATACCACTAGCGGTGTATTCATACGGATAATTAAAAAAGTTATGGTAAGTGTAATAAGCTCGAGCATCAGGTGTGTTAGTAGGCACAACAGGGCGTGAATGAAGAGTAGGATTGTAATCTTCATACCTAAAATAGCATCGATACGCTGTATGTCCCAATTTGTGGCATATTTGGCATAATGGCTTGGGAGTGGTGAATCGACCACCACATCCTCTAAAAGATCCTCAACCTCTACCACAGGGATGATTAAAATTAAAAGGTCTTGTACCTCTGTTTCCCTATCCCATAGCAGCACCTTGTGTGTAGTAGGCACTGGCTACCTGATCTTCAACAGCAAATTCATCGGGCATATATGACACTGGTGTGCCTACATGATTTGCGTGACCTAAGATTCCATTGGATAGGAACGTTTTTTGCCTTGCTTCCAAATCAACCAGCATTGTAGTAACTGTTTCTACATCAAATCTTGCCTTGGCTGCATTTATTATAGCTATCACATATTCATATTCAACAGTGAGTCCACTGAGTATGTGTGAGATTTGTGTTGCCTCGTCCACTCGTTCGCCTAACATTGCCAGGTGGTCACAGATTGATTTTATGTTGGCCAGGTAATCTCTCATTGAGAGCTCTCCCTTCCTTTATGTGACACCTCCTATTTTCCCCTATATTCTTATTATAGATCACTTACTAATCACTCTTGGGCCTTGGATAACTCAACTTGGGCTTTCTATGTGAACTTAAACTTTTCAAAAATGGAAAAATGTGGTTACTGTTCACATGCCCTTTTTCCAGATTTTTGGCCTAACTTTGAAAAATCATAATTAATTCTAGAAAACTCGAAACTGAGTGATTCCAATTTTAAATTTTTTATTAAGTTGACTATAGGGGAAAAATACTGATTGGTTCCAATTCTTGCCCATTTGATACAGTTTATTCAAAAACCACATACTGTCTGAAATGGTTCATTCCAGCTTTCCAATTTTTACCTTAAAATTTGGAAAATTATATCTCTCAAAATACACATCCAAATTTTGCAAACTTTATATCCTTTTAAAGCTTAGGATGTTTAGTTTCTGAATGGAAAATTTCAACCCATTTGAAGCTCGTTTACTATTTTCAACTGTCATTTAAAACAGATTCATTTTTAGGGCCTTTGGAACCCTTCAACTTTGAAATCCAATTTTTCATAAATTCCTCCAAGACATCTTTTTGGTCCATTAACCTACGTCTAACATGCATGATTATTCCTTTACCATTCCTTGTTATTTTAGTCCATTTTCATGCATATACCATTACCCATTCATATGGTTCTTTCTTGTGGATGTTTAGGGGTTATAATCACAACAAACATCAAGAGAGTATATCACCTTAAATATGTACACAAAACCATGCAAACAAAGGCAACCTCTTCATGCATCAAGGATCTTTTCCTTACCCTTGCTTGAGCTTGTACCTACATAGTTAGTGGGTGGGGGATGAGATTTGGGAATCTCAACAGCAAAACCACATAATCATAACAAAGTGAATGTGCATACATGACTTTATGGCATGTGTATGAATACATAAACATGTGACACATCAAACTTCACTTTAGCATGCATATGGCCATAGCACAAAAGTCACATTTCATACATAAATCATGCACTTCAATCATCATAAAAGTTCATGTAACATTCACAACTCATTTTCATAACGTAAGAAGAGATTAGTAGGTTTTGCTACCTCAAGATCCTAGCTTTCTTTTAATCCAAATTCCAAAGTGTTCTTTGTTCTTTTTCAAGATGCTCTTAGGAACTCTTAAACCCCTAAAAATCATGGCATAACATCCAAATAAATATGCCATCATCAAAATGCAACAAAACTTGCAAAACACATAAAACCCCCTTTTTCGTTGTCTAAGTGTCCTACAAGTTCAAAACTTGATTTTTATGGCCCTTTAAGCTTCTAAAATCCATCTCTTAGCTTTACCCTACACAAAACATCATTTTTAAGACAATGGAACCATCAAAACACTCAAAAACTCATTCCTTCTATTTTCTTGTTTTGGCCGAGAAGGAGGAAGAAAAAGGGAGAAATAGGTTTTTCAAACTCTCTTTGTGTAACCTTGTGTTTTCTTGTTCCAAAAACTCTTTTTCTTAACCTTGATCAAATTAAAAACCTCTTCTCTTTAGACTAAACAAAATTTGGGCAGCACTCCCCATGACTTTGAGCTTCCCATAATTTTTACAACAACACAAAACATCCAACAGCCAACAACAAGCTATCTTTTACCCCTCAAGGAAGAGCTTGCAACCATATACCACTTTTAAAACCTTCTCCTTTCCATTTTTAACTCTTGAAGTCCTAGCCATCCTCTTCTAAAAGAGATTCTCATCCAAGGAACAACTCAAGAGAAGGTAGTAGTGGTTGCAAGACTCAAGAAGAGAGGGATTTGGTTGCAAGAACACATTACCTTGTGTTTGAAAGCTTGAAGCTCTTCTTTCTTGCTTGAGAGAGGCTTGGTTTCTAGAGAAAAGGGAGAGCAAAATATGACTAAGGAGAGAGAGATAGATGGCATGAAAAATGAGAGAAAGAGAGAGGGAGAGCTTAATTAAACTTGCTCTTGAAAAATTGTGTGGTTGTGAGAGAAACTTGGTGACCATTTTAAAATACTTGATCCTCATTGTGCCACTTGTCCTCTTGGCATTCCTTGCTGAAAATGGCACCCTTTTTCTTGCCCTCCAAGTCTGATTGGCTGACTAGGCCCTGGCCTGATCAGTTACTTGATCCGGTGGCACGCATTTCCGTAAAGTAACCTTTACGCGGGTAACTACATTTTACTTTTATGGAGGCTTTATCTCTCGCATGGCATCATTCCCTAGGCCTCCTTGCCTACGTGGCATAGTGTCCTAGTCCATAGCATCTCCGGATTTCCCCCATAACTCATTAGGATTCCTCTATTTGCGTGCAACACCGTAAAACGGGCTTTCGATGGCCAATTTGACTTAAGGACATGGAAAAATTCTATATTTTTCCCTGATTATCAAGCTCTTTTCCGTTCCTCAAAATTCTTCTCGGATTTTCCGTGATTAATTTTCTAAGAAAATAATTTTTTGGGTTTTTTGAGAACTGTTGTTCTCTGTACAACGAAAATGCCTACACCGGGTATCGAATAATAATTTTATTAATTACTTTATAACCTAACTAAACTTTTCTCAATTCGGGTCTCCGGCATTTGAGGACTCCTGCTATCTCAAATAATTATTTCTCGGTTGTCCTTGACTCCGAAATCCTTTATTTACCACTTATTTACAAAAATGCCATTACCTTTTCTACTTTTGCCATAATTCCCAAAATGCTATCACTTTTTCTACTCTTTCTTAATTCCAACCTTGCCCTTGGTTGATTTTGACATTTTTGGTCAACTTTATTCAAAATGACCATTTTACCATTATTATTCAGGCCAAATGACCATTTTGCCCTTAGTCATTTTTACTTAAAATCCTTAAGACTAGGGACTTGGTCAATTATGATCCTTCTTATCTAAAGGCATTTTCCTTTCTGTATTTCTATATCCATGGGTATTTAATCATCACATAAATACAGGCTTAGCATTTATTTCCACTCACAGGAAATATACGGATATTACACTTTGATTGGCCAATTGATTGCGGTACGATAGGATTTTGGCATCTGATTTGCTAGAGTAAAGTTTGTTCAGTTTGCTCTAGATTTGTGCTGATGTTTCTAGACCAACGATCTTTGGTAAGATGTCTGGAGCAATAGATGCTATCAACCATGAAGCCAGCACCGAATCAAGTGCCTCATATTCATCAAATGCTGGCCTGACCAGCTTCACTTCGAACCGTTTATGGTGGTTGAGTGATCGATCCGTCAAGGAAGTGATGCATCTTGTGCTGTTTAACCATGAAGGAGACTTGTTGTTTCCACAGCAGAAAATTGGTGTCGTCGAGTTTGACAGTGATTTTCTTGTTCAAAAATCCTCTGTGAATTGCAAGGTTTGAAGAAATCTCACCATTGCCGTGAGATTCGGATGTCGACATCTTGCTAGATGTGATAAAGTTAGCGATGGCAGTCTGAGCCCACTGGCTCTGATACCATGCTAAGAGGAGAGATAAACTGTGAGAGAAGTATGTCTATTGTATTTACTTTTCCAATCTCTAGTAGTACAATGCATTTATATGTAAGCATAGAAAACAAGATTGAGCTGTTGATGATAGCTGTGCAATATCTAACTGACAGCACAGCACCTACCTGAACCAATGACAACTGGACTGAGCTAACAGATTCATTTGGTTACATGGGTGAAGGGCAATATTGTTATTATATCTCTAATACTGGGCTGCGCTCAGTATAACATAGGTACAATTACTATTTTGTTCCAATTATATTTATTATGCTTATCTGAAAAATAAGCAATCAATAAGGTTAACTTCAGTGACATAGTTAGCAAAAAAAAAAAGCTCCTAACATCCAGTTTAAGATATGTTTAATTTTTTCGGTTAAAATGATCAATCCATTATGAAAATCAGTTATAAGTTTAAAACCGAAGTCATAAAGGAACAAGATGAAAGCACCTAACTAGACCTATTAACAGGAATTATATATGCAGCATCACAAAACCTAATCATTGATTTGATGTCAGTAACATTTTACTATTTCATGGTTTGGTTGAAGAAAAGCCAATGGACCATTTAAGGTAATCAACAAACAAGTCAGCATGATCCAGCTACTTTTCCAAAGCCAAGATGAGCTGTAAGTTTCGGATGAAGTAGAGAGACTCCATTGAGGCTAATATGTTTAGCTTTTAAGGTTGTGCCTAGCAATGAGAACGGGGGAGAAGATAGGATTCTCCATATCTGCTTCGCTATCATAGATTTGTTAACTGAGAATGATGGCCGAATATATCCGCAGCCGAACTTCGTCAACAGGTTTTAATGTGATCATTGATATATTTTGGAAGGGGAATGCAAGACATGGTATGCAAATCAACTTACAAAATCACTAATTTTATAAGTTGTAACCTTGAAGCTTGTGAAAGAAGACGGGATTTCCAAGCTGCAGTTCTATTATCAATCATTTGCAATACATGATTATAAATCAAAGATTTCTACCCAACTGGATCTATCCAAGTGCCCTGGTATTTTTCAAATCTTCCTGAGAATTTGATGTTTCAAATCTGAGAGGTGTAACTTGAGAGAGTAATTGACATTTGAACTCAAGATAATTGATGATTTCACTTGGTTTATGGCCTGGCTAGACCAATCACCGTACTTATCTAAAGTAGATCTGACAGAATTTACACAAAATTCTGATGCTTCAAAGAGGAGTGAATTATTTGCATGAAGAAGGTGAGATATGTAAGAAAGAAGTCTAGAGATCAAATAAGAGGAGAAAGATGGTTGGGTCAAATATGCGGTAATTATGAGAAGTTAGGAGGAAAAAGTGTAAATAAAAATAAATTCAAGAAAAATCGTGAAAACTAGAAAATAGATTTCTAAGTTATTTTTTGAGCCCCAAAGAATTTATTTAAAATGGATGTGACTAAAAAATAATTAGTTTTGGCTAATTTTTATTGAATATATTTGTGGGCTGTAAAGTGGCATATTTATTGTCTGATACGCAGGTTGAACTGGTTTATTTTCATTGTCGTGTACAGGACATCTTGGCAGTAACAGATTCACAGCGTAGAGAGAGAGGGGAAGAGAAAGGGGTAGGTGGTGAGAAACAAAAACCTGTGCAACACAAGTGTAAAATCCAAGAGAAGCAACAAGGGAATTACTTACAGAAGATGATGAAATTGAAAAGAAGAGAGCACGAATGGGTGAGAAATGGAGGAGAGGGTGGAGAGGGAGAGAGAGAAGTTCATTGGCGAATGGCTTGTTGCTTCTTGCGGGGTTGACGTTGCTTCTACTGGGCAGTTTAATAAGTAACTTGCACTAATTTAAGCTGACAAGTGAATAAATGTATTTAGAACAAAGCAAGGAATAACAACTTCTCACGTCTCCTTCTCATCTCTCCCTCTCTCCACAACTTTCTCTTTTAAATTTATTTCTATTTCTCGCACCTACACTTGGGAGTCTTTGACATTTTTTCAATAACATAGCTCATTTGTGCAGTAATGATGATTACCCCCATGATTGCATTAGGGTCTAGAAAGTGCCCCCGAATGGCAACAGTGAGAGCTCATGGATCTCCCTTCAACTTCATCAGCAGTGTCCCTGGCTTCAAAGCTCTTAAAAAAGAGTGAATATAATATTGTTTCGAAGTGGAATTAGTACCAACTAAGTTGAACAATGACCTTAGGTTACAAATTAAATCTGACTGATGAGGTGAATCGCACCAGATGGCATGTTCTGTTCACCCTAATTTTCAGATAGATCTGGTTCACCTTTGAAGGAAGATCAATCGACCGAGATTTGTTGGCTTTTTGTTCTTCTTCACATGCTTTCTGAGTATATCCATCAGATGGGACCACATGCGTGTCTATATATAGTTATCTATATGATAAGGACACGTATATACTAAATAGCAATTAATGTTGTCAAATGCTTAATTTATGGTTGTCGTATTGGTCACCTCGGAATGGCGTATATGTCTTGTACCTATTCTGATATGGTAGTGTCCATTTCATGGACATTGAGATCTTTGTCTCTTGTGAACTAATCAATAGAGACAAACTATCCATTTCATGGACATTTTGGGAACTTTGTCTCTTGGGAACTAATCGATCAAGACAAACTATTTTAAGTCCCACGTGGGGGAATGGCTTTAATTTGGTTCAATTTTATTATCCTTAATTTATTTTTGTATTAACTTTCTTGTCATGCAGAATATGATTTAATAAAGTTTGTTAACTTTTATAGTATAATTAATAAAATTTGTTGTTTATCTTGGCCTGTAAGAAATATGCTGATGTAACTTATAAATACAATCGGAAGAATATGCAAATATCCTTGGTTTGATTTTCTTTTTCTTTTTGGATCAAAACAATATTTCAGAATTGGCAGCCAATCAGAGTCGATCTCCAAGCCACATCAAACTACAAACTTCAAATTCATATATGTGGTGCATGGGTTTAGTCTATTATATATATATATATATATCAAAATAGGTAATTTAATGTTGTGCAAATTCTAAAATTTTTCCTTTTACATTTTTTTCGTCCTTTTTTCCCCTTTTAAATATCTTCATATTTCTTTGACCAGTCTTGTATTCCTTTGAAACCTAGATCACAGTATAGTATACCAAAAGCTGAATCAACGGATCACATAATTGGAAACATAATGATACAATCAAATTCAATTTTTAAATGGTTACACGGAGTCAGAGATGGTATAATACAGTTTCTCAAGAGGTATAAGAATAAATTATGACTATTTTTTAGTCCCCTAGGTGGATTGAGTTTAGCCCAACTCCAATTCCATAAACTGGTTTATACGTAAAACATAATAAATTAGAAAATGTTATATAGCCCCTTGCTTGAAAAAGAGGGAACAAAGCTCCTCAAACTCAATTTATCTTTTTCTTAAAGAGTAACATACATTTTATAATTGGCACTGAAAAGAGTATTAGTAAGTTTGCAAGTTGTTAGGATATCAAGTGCAAGCTACATGATTTAACATTGAAAATTTAATACTAACTCTGATCATTATTACAATAGCTAATTGACTTTTTTAAAAAGATTGAGGAAGCTAATAATTAATTGATATATTTATTATTTTTCTCTAAACTAATTTGTTTGACTTATAAATTGATATATAATCTAATGATACACATAATTATTTTAGAATATATGATATAATTGAATACTTTATTTAGTTTTTTTTAGTCTTTCTACAAAAAAGTTAACTGACTAATTAACATATTAAAAAACAAACCAGATAGTATTGAATAGAATTGGACTTAATGAGAGAATGAGACACACCCACGTAAGTGGAACGATTCAGAGCTTTAATTTCTAAAACTTTGAGTTAACAAGTAACATCGGTTTTTAATGAAAATCACTTAATGACGAAGACAAATGAATAATTTTTTTTATAAAAGACTAAAATATCATAAAAAAGATGTTATATTTAGATACAAAGACAACATAATTTTTCCCTTTCGACCCAACTCACTTTTTCTTGTATAGGTGTCTACTCAACCTTCCTCATCTGTCATCTTCATGTTGATGATTTGCTTTAGCCCATTTAACTAACTGTAGGTGAAGTCTACCATTTTTCAATGTTTAATTTATAATTATTATAGCAAAAAATGCATTTTTAAGCAAAATATATTTTATAACATTTATTACATTCAATTTTAAAACATTAAATTTCACTACTCATCACCTATTTATACTCTCTTCTGGACTCCTAGCTACTATTAGTGTCTAAATTCTGTTTCTAACACAACTTGTAAACTCTACCCATTGTCAGCATATACATGAGTTTCGCCTATTAATTATGTCCCGCATATTGGTTCTACTATTAAATTGAGTAAAAATAGCTAACAAAGGTTAGTGTAGTTAGTAAGATGTTGATTCATAATATGTAAGGTCATGAGTTTAATTTTCGCTGTCTGTTGTGACCTTTTATGAGAACCTTGTTAGTAAATATAACTGCATCTATTAGCGTTCTCTGAATCCACATATATACTAAACCCTATTAAGTCTCCATAATATAAATATTACCTGATAATGGCCACGTAACTTCATCCAAAATTGAAATAATTCACATTTTATTGATCATCATAATGCTACAAAGTTAATTAATTTTAAAAATAAATTTTTATTTTCTAATAAATTAAAATGTTTAATCTGCTTATTTATTAGAACTTTGTAATCTTTTAAAAGTATTTTTTGGATAAAATATTATGCAATCATATATGTATTTTCATTTGAATTATAAAATTATATAATTTTGAAATCCTTATATTAATACATTTCAATTTAAAAATATAAAATATATTTCATTAAAGATATTTTTGTTAAAATATTATTCAAATTTTGGATCACGTCGTTAATATTTTAAAATAAAAATTACTTAAGTTTTCTCTAAATTTAGTACAATATTAAATATATCATTGTTTATAAAATTAAATAGATCATTAATGAATATTAATGCTGAAAGGTAAACTGAAAATTTGGTATAATAAGGGTAAATTTGTAAATAATTTATTATATTATGTTTTCTAATTAAAAATATATTTTATGAATCTTTTTAGAATATTCTTTCACGGTTTCAATGGTTTGGACTAAAATTTAATTTTTGAAAATAAAGGGGATGATGTCTAAGGCGAAACGGGAAAAAAATGTACAACAATATCTTATTTGATTAATATGTAATTTTTCTGAGCCAAACTTATTTTCCAACTAATCCAGTTTGGTTTGTTGTTTGGGATACACATCAGGGCAATAAAACAGCAATTAGTTAAAGAAATCTAATTTCCAGTATGTGGTTGGAAAGGTGAAGAGAAGCGAAGTTATGAAGTTGGCCAAGATAGATAATTAAGCTAAAACAGTTGTATAAAGAAATGTTGAACCTATGGGAGAAGCATTGCTGAGAAATGGAATAAGGATGAGTAGGGTTTTTTTTTTTTTTTGCAATTAATGAAGGACCATTCTATAGAGTTTGCTGAGAAGTGAAGAACAAGTAACAATGTCATATGGGGATTCTTCTATCTACCAGCTTGTTGTAATCGATCTATCTACAAGTTTCAGTGCCACCGAATATTCTGCAATTTAATTTGTAGTTTCAAATTAACTCTTGTACCTTTAGCTTTCTTGATACGAAATGAACCAGGAATGTGAAGCTTATCAGGTGGACCAACCACCAGACTATACACAGCACAAGAATGAGCTTGAACTCTCCAATTTGATGGATTTGCACATTCAGATACCCATGAGAACTCGATCTCCAATGGGTCTCTTGCAGTGATGTTCTCTGCCTCGGGGTGTTTGATCGTTCGAAACATGACCTGCTTAGGGTTAGGGTCAATGGCCATCACCATAGAAATAGGGCACCTTTAGTTTCCGATGAGGTCATGAGAAATTGCGCGCTCGCAGTTGTCGGCGTCGAGAATGTGGTAGGGCTTCCCGGGTCGAATGGCATTCTTAAAGTCAAGCACAAGGACATCTTCAGCTTTGGAACACAAGGCAGAGAGAAGAACGAACAGTGCAAGTAATGCAGTAGTACAAGTCTTCTTCATCTTGATTTATTCTTTTTGAGCGTGTATGTGTTTTGAGACAGCTTGATCAATGGATTCAATTTATATAGTTATGAGAGGTGAAGCATGCTTTGAAGGAATGATGAAAATACGGGAGAAGCATTGCTGAGAAATGGAATAAGGACCAGTAGGTTTTTTTTTTTTTTTTTGTTGCCTCTAATGACGGACTATTCTATAGAGTTTGCTGAGAAGTGAAGAACAAGTAACAATATCATATGGGGATTCTTCTATCTACCAGCTTGTTGTAATCGATCTATCTACAAGTTTCAGTGCCACCGAATATTTCTGCAATTTAATTTGTAGTTTCAAATTAACTCTTGTACGTTCCTCATAATCTCTCACAAGCATTCCAAGATACCATGTTTGTTTACTTTCAGTAAGTGAGAGTTACAATTTGGTTATTTAATTTACTTCCATTTGGAGAACCGATATATGGCCACGCTGTTATAAGATTTGTATTATCCAAATATAGTTTCAATTGTGCATATTTAAAGTTTTCAACAGATAAATTTTAAATTAAAAATTTTATTTTTCAGAAATTGTTGATAAGGGATTATTTTTATGTTAGATTCTATACATCAATAAAAAAGTTTTATCACATTAGAAGTCAATTATATGAATCACACAATACCATTATGTTATGGCAAAACCAGATCTGCTGATAAATTATTAATCAAGAAAATCTTGCTCTATACTCATTTTATATTCATTTCGGCCTTCCTCTACATTTTTTTTTTAAAAAACTCCTTACCACTTGATTCACCTTTACTACTGGCACATCTAATAATCAACCACTTCAAACAATTTTCTATAAATTTTTGCCATCAATAGCCTCTTCAACCTTTTTGCATATATAATCATTAAGAATCCTAGACACATGACATAAATTTTGAAAACATAACAAATAAATTAAAGATGATCTCAACGGTCCAAATTTTGGTGTGAACCCCAACCCAACAAAAACACTCATAAGGATTTGAGAAAGCAAGTATATTTGTATTAGTGTTTAAAAAGAATACTTACATGAATCGAGATAAAACTTCTTTCACTTATTTGACCTATAGACTATAAATTACATTGAAAAAGTAGTTTATACGGCTAATTCAAACGGGTGCAGTGACTTTCACCAAAGGTGAGGGGAATAGTTAGTTTCATAAAAACACTGACCCTGCTTACAACAATCTTCCATTCACACTGCTTTTTGTAACAGGTCATATATCCTTTTGAAACCCTAAGAACTGATTGCATATGACTATGAAACTTTAGAGGCTTAATTGATGATATTTAAATTTCAGGGACTAAATCTTTAATGGAGACAAATTTGAGAGACGAAAAAAATTCATACTCTCTTGTATTAATTACTTGAACTTATAAAAGATAAATCTCTCCCTCATCGCGTGCTGGACTGCTACTTCTATTTTCTTGTCTTTACTGAACGTCCTTGCTTTATACAAAGTTAATTATTTTATAATTATAAATTTTATTTTCTAATAATTTTAAATGTTTGATCTGTTTGTTTATTAAAACTTTATCTTTTAAATGCATATGTTCGATATAAAATTATATAATTGAAATCCTTATATTAATATATTTTAATTTTAAATTTTAAAATATATTTCATTAAACATATGCTTATTAAAAAATTGTTCATAAAAGACTATTTTAATTAATTTTAGATTTTTTTTCATCTTAATTTCAGCGTCTTCATGGGACCAATTGGTGCCCAATGCGTACATTAGACCATCTTTGTTCCACTCATGCCCAGCCCATCCCCTAGGGGTGGCAGGTGGCATAATGTTTTGAAATATAAAATTTAGAGAAAATTACCAAGAGATCCCAAGCAACAGAATTAACCACAAAATAATCCTAAATATTCACAAAATTACCATAAGGTCCCAGGAGTAGTTGCTGAGGTTGTCATTAACAACATTATCAGCCTTCATTAACAACCTCAACAGCTACTCCTAGGAGCTTATGGAAATTTTGTGAATATTTGAGACTATTCTATGGTTAATTCTATTTCTTGGGACATGTGGGTAATTTTCCCTAAAATTTATATAGATGCAAGAAGACAGTTATGAATATAATGATTTTTTATTATTTTACTGATAATGAATAGATTTTAATCCATTATTTTATATTTTCATGAGAACTTATTTGTCATTTAGTAAGTACCAATATCAATCCCAATTAATATATTATGAGTATAGTGACTTGTTTCCATAAACTATGAGGATTTAAAATCTGAGAGAGCCTTTGAGAGAGTGATTGACATTTGGACTAAAGATAATTGATGATTTCACCTGGTTTATGTCTTGGCTAGACTAGAAGTGGTAAAGGGCCGGTTCGTTGTGGAGTGGGTTTAAATATCTGCTTGCATGAGGGTTAGAATTTATCCAACCTAACCTGCCACTTTTTTCATATTTTTCCTACTCATAATATTTTTTTCAATTTGGACTTATAATATCTTTGTTTATTTTTTCAATCTTTTTTTATAAATTTAATTTGTAAAACTATATCACAACTTAAACATAAAATATCTCATTCAAATTTTAAACAATACAATTTAAACATGTATAATACACTTTATACAATTAAATTCAAACTAAATATAAACTACAAATCAAATGCTCAACAAATACAATATTAGTTTGGTTTACATTATGATAAGAAGTTATCTACATATTTTTTATAAAACAATTTCAATTCTTTAAAAAAGTGGGTTGATGGGTTAGTCAGCCACGGGTGCAGGTCAAAATGACCCGCATCCAAATGGTTGGGCCTGATTTTTACAACCCAACATGCCATGATCCACGAGCTAATACGATTGAATACAAATTAAATATAAATTTCAAATCAAATACTCAACAAACACAATATTAGTTTGGTTTACATTATGATAAGAAGTTATCTACATATTTTTATAAAACAATTCCAATTTTTTTTAAAAACAGTGAGTTGAAAGGTTGATCCGTCGTGGGTGCAGGTCAAAATAACCTGCATCCAAATGGAATTGATTTTTACAACCCAACACGCCAAGACCCGTGGGCTAAACCCATATCTTCAGTTCTAGGTCAGACCATTCGTTGTATTTATCGAAAGCGTATCTTACTGAATTTACACAAAATTCTGATGCTTCAAAGAGGAGTGAATTATTTGCATGAAGAAGGTGAGATATATAAGAAAGAAGTCTAGAGATCAAATAAGAGGAGAAAGATGGTTGGGGCAAATGCTGTAATTATGAGAAGTTTAGGAAGAGAAAGTGTAAACAAAAATAAATTCAAGAAAAAATCCTGAAAACTAGAAAATTGATTTCTAGGATATTTTTTGAGCCCCAAATTAAGGAATTTATTTAAAACGAATATCATCCTAAAATAATTAGTTTGGCCAAAAGGCTTATTTTCAGGTGAATTATAATAAAATAAATGAAAATATAATTATTAAAATTATGTAGGGGGTTCTAATGACGTTAATACCTAATTCTTTCGACGACTACTTAATTAGAATAAATGGAAATCAACAAGATGAGGCTTCCTAGAGATGGTCTTTGATGGAAGATCAATGGACCCAGATTTGTTGGTTTTGTTCTTCTTCTTCATATGCTTTCCAAGTATATCCATCAAATGGGACCACATGCGTGTGTGTAGTCATCTATATGCTAAGGACACGTATATAATAAATAACAATTAATGTTTGATTCTCACATGTTTAATTTATGGTTGTCGAATTAGTCCCCTCGGAATAGCGTATATGTTATTCAGGTCAAAAAAAAAAAGAATGGCGTATATGTATTATACATAGAATCCAATTGGAGTTCATTTCATGGACATTGTGGGGACCATTTGTAATATCCGTATATTCCTGTGAATGGAAATAAAGGCTAATCCGATAATTATGTGATGATTAATGCCCATGGATATGGAAACATAGAAAGGGATATGCCTCTAGACAAGAAAGATAATGATTGACTAAGTCCCTAGTCTTAAGGATTTTAAGTAAGAATGACCCAAAGTAAAACGGTCATTTGGCTAAATGACAAGATTAAAATGGTCATTTTGATTAAAAAGGCCGAGGACATGAAATGTCATCAAATAATAAAAATATTTTAGTAATTTGGTCAAAGTCAACAAAAAGTCAAAGTTGACAAAAAAGTCAAAGTTGACCAAAAATGTCAAAGTTAACCAAGGGCAAGGTTGAAATTAAGAAAGAGTAGAAAAGTGATTGCATTTTAGAAATTATGGCAAAAGTAAAAAAAAGTTAGTGACATTTTTGTAAATAACTAGTAAATAAAGGATTTCGGAGTTAAGGACGACCGATAAATACTTATTTGAGGTAGCAGAAGTCCTCAAATGCCGGAGACCCGAACCGAGAAAAGTTTAGTTGGGTCATAAAGTAATTAATAAAATTATTACCCGGTATCAAGTACAGGAAGTTTCGTTGTAGGGAGAACAACAGTGCCCGAAAAGCCAGAAAAATATTTTCTTAGAAACTTAATTACGGAAAATTTCGGAAGAATTTTGAGGAATAGAAAAGAGCTTGAGAATCAGGGGAAAATATAGAATTTTTTCATGTCCTTAAGTCAAATTGACAGCCGAAAGCCCGTTTTACGGCGTTGCATGTAAATCGAGGAATCCTGACGATTTACGAAGAGAGCCAAGGGTAGTTTGAGGAAGGGATGGTGCCACCTAGGCAAGGAGGCCGAGGGAATGATGCCACATGAGAAGGAAAGTCACCGGAAAAGTAAAAAGGGAAGTTGCCTGGATAAAGGTTATTTTACGGAAAGACGTGCCACAGGATCAAGTAACCGGAGAGGCAGGGAATCGGTCAGCCAAACCAAGCTTGCAAGGGAAGCCAAAAGACCACTTTTCACCAAGCAACCAAGAAATGACAAGTGGCACAACCACAACCAAGTAAATCAAAACTTGGTCCCCAAGTTTAATTCTCAACCACACATTTTTCCAGGAGGCTTTTTACATAAGCTAACTCTCCTCTCTTTTCTCTCAAAATTCTACCACCTCTCTCCCCTCCATTTGGTCAGATTTTTCTCTCCTCCAAGCTCCCAAAAAATGCCACTTCGCTCCCAAGGAAGAAGAAGAAGAGAGCTTTCACACAACCTTAAGATAATCACCCAAACAACCAACT
>JANTPZ010091322.1:0-20561 GCA_025593235.1 Vachellia pachyceras
AGCATTTGAGAGCGACCACGGGACGACCGCAATAGTGGAGGCCGAATCCTTTCTGAGCCTTGCTCCATTGCTGTTTTACTATTCAATGGCGTAGAATTTGAATTCGATAAAACCTCACTGGCCCAATACGATCTTTCACTGCACGACGACCCTGAGCCGCTGCTGAAATCTTCAGCCTCGCCAGGCATACCAAGAGAATGAAACCCATTAACCTTCCGTTTCTTTGGAATGGACGCACATCCATGGTCCTCGGCGTCCTGCTCCTCTAGCTTACACCGTTTCAGGTTCGGCATTTCAATTTTCATAGTGCGCTTAATTATCATCTTGGGACCATCCGAAACCAACGAGTTCACCTTCGTAATTCTCAGGCCAAAACCCTAATTTCACATCGAAGCATCAAATCCAAGATTCCAATAATTCGGCACCGAACCTGAAAGACACGGCAATTTATCCTCCACAATTATACCGTGATAATCGAATCTCCTCCTAGTTTCACCGCACTAACAGCAATAAAGATTAGCAAAACCTCGATGAAGTCCCCCTCCCCAAATTGAACAATGAATCAAAGACCCCGAAAAGGGATAAAATGTCGCAAACTCTCCCCTTCCAAATCACGCAAAAGGATAAAAAAAAACCTTACGAATGCAGACTACGGCTTTCGGATAAATTACCAGAGAACCGCAGACCGAAACCCTCGAAAAGGAAAATACAGAAATTTTCTCGAGAAAAACTCACTAGGAATTCGCAGAACGAAAGCGCTAGCCCTGTGTATCCAACAGAGAAAGGGTTCGTCCAAAATCAAACTTCCGCACAAATATGAGTCACGTATAATAAACTGTAGTATATTATTAATATATAATGTTTTAGTGTTTAATGTTTAATAGTAGTAGTATATTATTTTTAACCCCTTCCGAAAACGAAAGCGCTGTTCAATATTGATATATTGATTAATATTATTCACTCAAAAAATATTGATATTATTATTATTAAAGAGTATAAATCGGAAAAATGAAAGGAGAAGACAAATCAGAGGGTCCGCAGCGGGCTTTATCGATTCCAGCGATTAGGGAGTGCGACGTCGAGAAAATTGGAGGAAGATGGTAAATATAATAAATAATTATTTATTTATTGTTTTTCAGGAAAGGGCGAGTTGGCAATTATTTTGGCGGTTCCATTTACTTCTCTTCGCTTTTGTGCACGTGCGACCACTTATCTTTTTCAATTTTTTTAAATTGAATTTTAAAATTCTCAAACATATCACTTTTTCATTTAATCTAATTACTTTAATTTATTTTTGCCTGACTGTTGTTGATTTAACATCGTATATTAAAATTATTAATAATCAAGACAATTACCGAGATGCTCGTATTTTTTAAAAGGAGATTTACTGTAAGATCTCAATGAAAGAAGTTATTTATGAAAAAAATCCTAAGAGGTTATCAATGACAAGTTGAGGAACACAATTGACAAATGGAGTAGCTGCCATTGACAACTATTGAGACCTTTTTATAAATAACTTTCTTCCTTAAGACCTTATAATAAATCTCCCTTTTTTAAATACTTTCTTTTGTGTATCTTGCAGTGGTGCCTTTAAAATTGGAGGGCTGATTGGTTTAGAACCAGCTCTGGCATGATAATGGATTCTCATGCTTCAATGTGTGAAGCTTGCATTACACATTCAGTCTAAGGTGTTATTTGTATCTACACATTTCAATTTAAGATTTGGTGTTCAAATCATCAAAACTTTTACTCAAAAGATTTAGTGTGTTTGAGAATCCGTCAAAAGAAAATAATTTCCAGATTTTGAGATAATGTTACGGATTTTGAAATGATTTTTATCTTGATTTACATGCATGCATTGGTACAAAAAAGTTTTCCCAGACATACACTTACATTCACATATATAAACTCCATGTCGAAATAAAATTAGCATGTTTTGATGCCAGTTTGATGAGTAAAGTCCAACTAAACACCACGAAGTTTTAAACAGCGGAAACAAATACTCATCATTTGCAAAAACAATGAGGGGAAGGAAACACACTTTGTAAGGGTCTCTATTCTTACAAATCTTGATGCATTTAAGAAGCTGTGAGGGGCAATAGGATCCTAAAGCAAACAACATCAAGAGGAGGGCTCTAGGATATTGCACTTGGCATTAGAACTAGGTGAATCAAGAATAGACCCGTTTGGAAATGTGATAGATAAGTATTTTTACGCAAGTCAAAATAAATATGTGGATGATATTATCTCGTTTTATGAAAAACAATGTGTTTGTTTGGAAAAGCTTATTTACTCCATAAAAGTACGTTCAATAGTGTTTTTCGCAAAACGAGATAATTTCCTCCACATATTTACCTCGATCTGTGTAAAAGTACTACTCTACCATGTTCCTAAATGAACATACTGTTGAATATACATTTAACTTTTAGAAATGTTGTTCTAAACAAGCCCGATGTCACGTAAGGGTTTGATACCTTTCCATCTTAAGGCATTTTGAAACCATGAGAGGCCATATGAATGTGAAGTTCCCACATTTAGGGTGAGCAAAAAGAAATCCAAAACCAAATGAAACCGAACTCATTTTTTGTTTTCAGTTTTTAATTTTTTTTTATTTGATACATATTCGGCGCTCGGTTTTGTTATTATAAAAGCATTTCGGTTAAAATTGAAATTAAAGATATGAAATTTGGGCCTCATATGTTTCTGTACAAATCCAAGTCCAGCAATCATTTTTTTTAAAAAAAGAAAGGGTCCATAGCCCAATTCATATTTAAAATACTAAACCCATAAATAAAAAACCTTAACTTTCCAATTCATATTTAAAAATCTTGTTAGTTAAAATAACCTGCATTTTGTTGGTCACCAGAAGGACAAATTTACTTAATAAAAAGGGGGAAAAGAGGAACCTATATTGAAGTGCTAGTACTGAAATCTTATACAGGGTACTAAAGTAAACATCCTTTTTATTCTATATGTTTAAGGAAAATTTTTAAAAAAATTGTAATTTTATTCAAAACATTTTTTTACAAGCACATATATCTCCCAGTGAAGGCATGTTCAAGGAGTTTTTGGTTTTGGTAGGGATTATAACATTGCCGGTTACCTTAGTATTAATGAGAAGTTTTTCCTCCATAAATGGTAACATTTGGTCTTACATTTAGGATAAAATACAGTAGAGTTGTAGAGTCTTTAATATTTAAAGATTTAAAAATAGGTTCTTCTAAAGTTTTAGATGATCGGTTAAGTTATAAAAGTTTGATCAACTTTTGTAGAGTATTTTACAACTAAAGATTTAGAGACACATTTCTCTCACATTTTGGATTATTAAAATCCTTAATTTACATGTTCATTCAATAGATCCTGTATCATCTGGACATATTATGAAGGATTAACCCTTGCTACTAAACCCAACCCTTTTAGATATTTTATCCAAAAGATTATATCCCATGACTGTTACACAAAGACTGTTCATTTTTTTCCTTAATATATGCACCCCTTATAAAAAAAATCTTGTTTGAAGTACATTGGGCATCAAGCATGGGCCCATTTGAGAATATGGTATATAAATATTTTTACATAAGTCGAGATAAATATGTGACGTAAACGTGTGTTTGATTTTCAGAAACGTTTTCTCAACAAGCCCATGGTTGATTGGTGTTGATATTGTTGGTCCAAATCACTGTTGGGCTGGTTTAGGCCTACACCTTAAGATGAATTCAAACCCTAATCATTTTTATCATTCCCAATTCGCGCCTTCGAACCCTTCCATTGCGCGCCATGAGGCAGCGGCGCGATGGGATCTTCTTGGCGGCCTGCTTCGCTCCGTTAGCGCCACTTCTCTCTCAACCTTTCCCTTTTTCTGCGTGCATCTTCATTTATTAACTCGACACGGAAATGATGGTGTTGTAAAAGGTCTGAGGCGGGAGATTATGTTGTTGGTGAGTGGTGACAGTGCTTGAGGTTCCGGCGAAATCGAATCGAAGAGGGCCTCTGTCACTGTTTAAGTTATAACACTGTGACTCTCGCAACTCTTCTATATGAAAATCAAGCCTTGTTCATACTTGGCGAACGGGTTGGATAAAAAGGCGTGAGTTTGATAAACAGGTTGCACTCTAGCATGGAGCGAAAACCTAGAATTCTCCCGACAATTATTTGCTTGCCTTAACTTCAAGCACTGTCCTGCTACCACTCTGCTTCCTGCATTGATCAAAATCTTCAATCTGATCCTGCCATATTTGCCCTGTGATTTTGGTTGCTTTAATTATCCGAACTAAAACATATATACTGCCTCTTGTAAACAAATTTTAAACTTGATTGTTTTGCAAAGTTACAATTCTGATTTCCAAATATCACTTAAGATACTAGTTTCTCCGATGATGAATCACGGAGTGTTGAATATGTTAGTGGTGCTAATAGTTTGCTTTTATGGGTACCTGATGATGGTATGGCATTGGATTGGATTGGTTGTTAATGTTTTAGTTAAAAATAGTGAATATTGATAGCTCAAAACATGTATTCTCGAGTGATTCAATTGTTGGGTTTGGGTTGGCGATTCTATGACATGTTTGCCAACTTCCCAAGGTGCTTGGAACTTTGAATTGCATGATCATTTTAGTTGTCTTCGGTGTCAGGTCTGGAGTGGACAGTAATTCCATTTACAGAATTATTTATTCTAGTAATTTCTGTGCTGTTTCTGACTTTCTATAAGGAATTCTTGACTTTGTTTCATGTATGCAATGTTCTAAAAATGTGTTTGAAATGGCAGTTCTTTGTGGGGCTCCTGCATCACCTTTTGCCTTGTCTCGAAGGAGTTTGGATTTTATACTACATGAACTTAAGACATGATGTTGACACTTTATATGACGCGCCTCCTCTGTCATGCTAGTGTGTCATAATTGATTAACATCTCCTTTTGGTTGGGCCAACAGCAAAAGACATGAGAATATTTATTTCACATTGTGTTGACTTTGCGGTTGACCACGCATGCTTGTTGGAAATTGTTAGGACCTATTCCAATTCATAGTAGTTGATTACATAGGGACTTTGAAGATTCCAATCTTAGGAACTAACATTCTTGTTTAGACGGGCTTCTCAGATAAAACTTATTTCATATCGATTCTTCTAGATTGCACCAATTTCTTTTATTCTATGACTATTTGAAAGAACCTAACAGTTAAAACCTGTGAAGATTATGCCTGAATAACTGAAAAATACATGGGGAGGTAAATTTTATTCAACTGCCAGATCCCCCCCCCCCCAAAAAAAAATCTGGTTTTGTGAAGATAACTTGGAATCTTCATCCTCATCCAGGATATAGCATTTGACTAACTTGTGATGTGTTATTTGCTCCTCGTTAGTGGGTCATTGCTGCATTATTTGGCCCACAAAGATAAAGGACTGAATTCAGCTGTGTGGATCCAGACCTATCAAATGCTGGAGCAGCAAATTCAGCATCTTTGTCTACCACTAAAAGAATTGGTTAGAACCTAATTTGAGCCTGATGGTGATGGGAAGTGCACATTTGAGGGCGGCATGTAGGGACTCTGGGCATGGTGTGTCCCTTCCTCACTCCCACTTCAACTGGAAGATCTTAGGAGTTTGGGTGTATTTGGCAACGATTATGGTGAGTTCAAACGCACTTTTAACAGTGTTTTTCCGTTAAACGAGATAATTTATTCATATATTTATCCCAACTTGCGAAAAATACTTCTTTGCTGTATTCTCAAATGGCCCCTTGTTTCGGTCGGCGAATGTGTTGTCATCCCTTGAGAATGATGACGACTGAGGAAGGAAAACCAGAAAGTTGTTAAAAAAGAGGGTGCATGCATGACTCATGACTGGATTTAGTTCAGATCATATGAATAGAGTCATTTAAAAACTACAACACAATAAATAAATGAACAAACCTTTCTCGGTGCCCCACTATTCTGCATTTGGATTAAAGCAAGGCCTAGCGTCTGGGACTCTTGCATATTCAGCTTTGTCATTTTCGGCAAAGGCATTGATTTGATTGGTCGACTTTGCCCGCAATGCCACTCGTTCGTAGATCCTCTCCCCACCAATCATCTGTAGATCTTCACTAATTTAATAATTAAAATTATCATCCCTGGCACGTGTCTTGCACTCCCCATGAACACTTGATTATGGCCCTAATTTATAATTACAAATTGACATTATTTCTATTTTGTGGAGACCGTACATCATGCGTTTTGTTTTACTCAAAATATAAAATTATTACGCGTTTTTTCTTTTCCTTTGTGATATTCGTTCGTGTGCCCATGATATATCATTTTGTTTTACCCAAACATCATTTGTAAATAGTATAATTCGAGAATCCCCAGCATTAAATAAAAGTACCAACGTACTTACATGCTTATGTAGAAAGTGGTAGATAAGTACTTTTACGTAAGTTGAAATAAATGTGTGGAGGAGATTATTCCGTTTTACAAAAAAACTCTGTTAAACGTGTGTTTGATTTTTAAAGATGTTATTTCAAACCAACTGTACACACATACGCATACAAACACAAGTAATGGAGAAGGAGATAAGTAGAGTGGGAAATATAATAAGAAAGGTAATAATAATGGAGCCGAAAATTAAAGCAACACCGCCCCACTGAGGAGGCCAAGTGGGGTTTACAGCTCCAGAAACGTCTGCCACTGTCCCCCTCATCCATGGAATGTAATTAGCGTACCACGCTTATGTTTTTCAAATTTTCAATAAAAATGGCCTTTGGTCAACCAATATTGATACCAGATCGCTTACTTTAAGCCCATTTAGGAACATGATTGAGAAGTACTTTTACGTAAGTTAAAGTAAATATTTAAGTGATATTATCTCGTTTTAAAAAAAAATTACTGTTGAACGTACGTATCATAATTGTTGTTAAACACACTCATTATCTGATATTTAAATAATCAACTCATCAGGGTTTGACTTTTACAATCACAATGGCTCTACCCGTAATGTTTTATAGCAAGGTGAAGTTTAAATACACTTCACCTGTTTTGTGATCTAATTAGCTTAATTCAAATATCCTTAGATTTTTTTATCTTAACTGTAAAACCTTAATCTTTTTTAATGTTTTCAATTATTACAGGAAATTTTCAACTTGCCCGATGCATTAAAAAAATGAAAATATTTTTTATCCACCTCATCATAATTTAGAAAGTTTTGCCCACTCGTTAAATCTAATCCGTTTAGATTTAAAAATTTTCAACTTTACACCTACGTTGAAACCTCGTCCCACATGTCTTCTCTTCCTTGCCTTTATGTGCACAACGAATATATAAAAGTAAAATTGAAAAATAGTAATTAATAATTCTGTAGGTGAAAAAGACACCCTATATTTTAAATGGGAGAAGTATAAATTAATTTCTTAACTCCTAAATTTAAAATTGTGAAAGGTATTATTGATTCAACTCAACGGTGCTGGTGGAATCCTACCTTCATATATTCCTAACTTCAATCATGTTGCTTGCTTCAGGAGTATTTGATGGATGATTGATTACCACACTGATACCTACTAACAATCAACGCTCCAATTCTTAATATAATTGTTAGATAATTAATTTCTTAATATTAAATAAATTAATTATTTGTAATAAATGTGTGTTGGTTTCTCAATAACACTTTTTTCAATAATTTACATTCTAAATATCCCTAATATAAACTCTCTTACTATGGATAAACAATAGGTATATTCTATAAAAAAAATTGCAAATTTAAAAGATAAAATATATTGATGTTTTATACTTGTAACTAAAGATAAAGTAAAACCCTTTTATCTTGTATTTAGGATGAAAGGAATTGTTATTATTTTCAACTCTCTTTTTAAGTTAATATGAAGTTGTTTTTCTTAAATATGAGACTCCAGATGGCAAGGCTTGCTTTTAAGTTTTAACTCATAATTGATTAAATCAAATGAGGCAAACTTGAAACGCTGCCTTCCTACTTAAAAGGTGAATTAATTTTAGGAATTCACAAAATATAATATAAATTTTATTTCAGTATATACATTTATCTATTAATAAGGTCTCACGTAATCAGGAGTGTGCTATTAGATCAACAAATATAGCTATAGTCAGAATGTAACTTTATTTTTTTTGACCAAAATCGCTTACCATGATTTGACTTTGACTCAACCTTTTGATTGGGCATCCGTCATGGAATAATTACTGCCACACTTTAATTAGCGGATATGGTATAAATTCATGTGTTTTTTACGCAGAATAAATCACATCCCTATCAATTGAATCAACGGCCTTACTCTCAAAGTACTTGATATATTCTTCGCCATTAAACACGAGCTTTCACAGCTAAATCATATAGGCAATTCATATCTTTATATCCTATAAATAATAAATAGGAAATTCTCTTATGACTTATCTAAATAAATGTTGTTCTATTCCAATTATTATTTTTCAAATCAAATTGCGTTCTTCTTTAAGATATAAATTCCCAAAATAAATATGTAGGATAATTCATTCAACGAAGATATATACAAAAGCACAAGACTTATCCACAGTTTAACAAATGTCAAATGCAAACAAAAAAATTTTAGTATGAAAAAATTGAAATGAATTGACCTGCCACTGATTTTTTCTGTCTGTTTGTTTTCCTTATAAATTACCTGGATTTTCATGAACCAAGTAAAATAATCGGGAATGTAAAATTTAATTGTGTACTTAATTTTCTTTCTTCGGTTGGAAGGAAAATTATAATGATTTTTATTATAAAATTATAAAAATTAAGTTCACCGTACACGACTATTATCTCACACAAATTCATTTGAATTTTGTGAGATTATAGCGATGTATTTTTTATCTTTATTTTCTTTTGGTACTGAAATTTCCTTTAAGTCCGAATTTAGTGTTTCTTTTTTTATTTATTGATATGATAGAATATATTTATACATGCGTATAGGCTTATAAAAGTATGTTAATTTAATGTTAAGCGTGTGTAAATTTTACTTTAATTTTGAGTCATTATGCAAATAATTTTAAACTGGTATACAAGGCGGAGGCATGTTTGGCTGAGTGTGGGCAATTGCCCCCACTCAGTTTTTGGGTGTCTATATAAATACCTATTGGATTTTTATTTTGCATCCATTAATTTTTAAGATTTGAACCCACTCAAATTATTTATTCTTGTAAGCTTGTTGTCATTTTTTTTTAAATAAAAAATTGCCCCTTCTGAGATAAGGTCCACTGCTGGTATATAAACAGTGCCATGTGATTGCTTAGTTCAATATTTTACTAACGAAATGGGGGCGTGGCATAGTGTTATATATTTATATATAATACAGCAAGGAAATTATTATGCAGATAATTTGATGACACATATAAATATTTTAAAATATATATTATAAGTAATTAATTTATTTAATTTGGTTAATCTACTCAAGAAAAATCAAATAACTATTATGGTAAGGACAGAAGACAATATATGTATTTTTTTCAGTTGAATAACAAGCTAGTAATTAACCATAATAAAGTTATTGTACAAATGTAGATCAAGAGTGTTCTATCTCTGTACAAGTGTTAATTGTTAATGATGTGATATTAACATAATACTATCTCCAATTCAAAATACACAATCTAATTTATAGTAGAGTTAAAAGTGCTTATTTACTGCATTTCCAAACGGACACAATAACTGACTAATCTCGAATGCTGTTATTAGGCTTGTTTAGAACAACGTTTCTAAAAGCCAAATGTGACATTCAACAGTGTTTTTCCGTAAAACGAGATAATCTCCTCTACATATTTACCTCGACTTACATAAAAATACTTCTCTACCGTGTTTCTAAATGAGTCCATTGTATTCTACAAAAAGCTGTTTAAAAGATGCTTCAACAAATCCGCCAAACCAGTGGGTTGAACTGATGAGGCTTATCACATTCTGTGATGGCTCTAACGTTACATGGCATGTTGTTAGAAAAATGAAGAATTAAAATAATAAAAGGTGAGAAATATTAAGGTGAACATGACATGTTGTTAGAAAAATGAAGAATTAAAATAATAAAAGGTGAGAAATATTAATGTGACCTGTAAATATATGATTTAAGTAAGATTTTCTCTATTTACCTTATGAACAGGGCATGAGTAGAGTGGACCTCAAATACCACCCTCGGCCTTATTCATGCATGAAGTGCCTCTTATTTCTATGTTGCGACACAAAATCACATGCACATCTAATCACATTAATTATATGCGCCACACGAGTTACCTAACTTTATGTAGTGTAATTTAATCTATTTCCTATTATTAATGGCCCATTGGTGATTTTGATAAATATCACTGCCTCCCGTCTATGATATATAGGAGATGGCTTATTTTTTAAGAGATTATTAAAGATAATTAAATAACATATTTATCATTTAATTTTTTCAAGTTATTTCACTTAATTTTTAAATTAATATATAATATAATGCTACACATATTTATTTTAAAATATATGTTATAATTAAATTATTTATTTATACTTTTAAATTTTATAAAAAGGTCAATTCGCTGCTATATTGAAGATCGAAATGGGTATTATTATGGTTAACAATGACGCTTGAACATGTGAGTTTTGCATACTTAATTCGTGCAAAATATTTTGCCCCAAGGAATGCCCCATTTTTTGCAGGTGATCATGCAATGCTACTCCTATCCATTTTGTTACCTAACCCTCATTAACCGCTACTATTTAAACAACTCCATCCATAAACTCTAACTAATTTTTGTTGAAAAGATTAAATATGTTAAATAAGTTGTTTTATATTATATGTATTCTGAAATATTGACATTTATTATTAGATTATACTGCGTATTGTCTTTAATATAGAAGCCAATTGAATTTTATTAGGGTAATTTACCACTATATTCCAAATAGGAGAATTAATGAATAAAAGATCAAAAAATTTGGTAAAATTACCATCAGGTCTCAGCAATTGCTGGTCTGGTTGTCATTAATAATCTCACCAGCCATCAATAACAGCCGGACCAACTACTACTGGGACATGATGTCAATTTTACCAATCTTTAATACCTTTTATTTATTAATTCTTTTTGTTAGGACCTGATTGTAATTTTTCCCTTTTTTATGGATGTAAAAGAATCTAAATACATTACTTATAAACATTTATTTATATGTATTATTAAATTAAATATTATTTTATAAGTAAGACAAATTATTTTGGAGGAAAATGACACTTATAGATACTTTAAAGTAATACATTTAATTATTTTAATCTATAAAAAAATTAAATATATCTTTTATTAAAGATTTGAGGTAATGCACCAATTTCCAGATAAAGTAATTTATTTAAAAAAATAATAAATATATAGATGAGTTATTTTTTTCAAAGATATCTATGCCCGTGGAAGCAGGCATATATAGTGAAGGGCAAAGCATTCATGCAAAGTCGGAAGAGAGAGGATGATTAAAAATACATTTGATTATTTATATTGAATTGACATCAAATTTCAATACATAAAAATAGATTCCACTGCAAACTGTATTTTTTTACTAATGATCTAAGGTAGCAATTTTCTGGATTAAAAATACATTTGATTATTTATATTGAATTGACATCAAATTTCAACCAACCTTCTGAAATTATCAAGTCTATTTTCAGGAAGCTAAGCATTTTCCATTAATTAGTTTGGTCCTTGTATGATTTAACAATATTTTGAAATTAAGTAACTGAAAATACACTTTATAAACTTTAAAGAATGAGATATCTACTCTGACCTAATTTGTTGTTTAGAAGTTTTTATTCATAATTTTATTTTTTCATATAAATATTTAAAAACACAATTTTTTTGCCAACATCTTAAAAAGACAAATTAGTCTATTCAAAATAATTCATGCCGTATACATTGCAAAACAAGGAACAAAAATTTGTTTCGTGAATAAATTAAATTAGACATATAAACAAAGATATAATTATTTTTTTGCTACCAAATAAATATTAACTATTATTAGTATAATTAAAAGTTGTTAATTAATTTACTACTTTCAGTAAATTCAACCTAGTCGAACACTTTTTCCCCCATAAGCGGACATTAATGAGGCACAAGGAATCTTGTTTGGCGAAGCTAAGAATTTTCACCATTCCAAGATATAATTAACATGATATTCAAGTGGCCACTTTTGTTCTTATGCAATGTTATCTAAATTTTTTAAAATCATTTCAATATTAGAATTTCATTTTAATTTTTTAAAATCTTGATTATTTTTTTCTAAAATTGCAAAGAATAATTATGTGATGTTTTGGACTTCTTTAAGGAGTGGTCCCTCTCTCCCATTCCCACCACCACAGAGTGCCGGAGCTTCCAGTACCTACATAACTAAAATAAAATGGGGGAAAAGACAAAAGGTGGGACAATTTAAAGGAATTAATCAAAGCACTCAGAATAAAATCCACCCAATAAATATTTTCGGCTCCAGAACTGAAAGATTTTTTTTTAAAAAAAAAGACACTGGCAAATTGATAAATTAGATTTAGCTAGCCCAACGAAGGTCCCATAAAAAGCCAGATGATATAATTCTGACCGTTAAATCTCAGCCCTTCCTTCCTTATCACACCATCCTCGCTTCTATTTCTTTGCCTGCGTCTTCCCTTTCTCTTCCTTCTCGGTGTATGAGAACTCCATTTTCTCACAGAACAATATCACTTTCTTCTTCAATGGTCATTATTCTTCACCGTCCATTATTCTCAATCTGAACCCTTTTTCTCTGTTCAAACCATCGTTCTTTGGAGCACTTTTGGTAAATAAATATAGATTCTGTTTTTGCTTCTGCTTCTTCATTTAACAACCCTCTCCTTCCAGCTCTATAAATAAAATAAAGCACTTATCTATTTGATTTCTGTCAGGTTACTGTCATACCCTTTATTTCTTTTCTCTTTTCCTGGACTGTGTCATTGAGAATTGAGGACAAATCTTCTGATTGGCCTTCAAAGTTTTAAGCTTGGCTTTTTATCTTCTTGCTTGCTAACTGTGTTGGTCTATTGCATTTGTTTTTCTTTTTTTCTTTTTGTGTGTGTGTTCTTCTGATTCTGAGCTTCTCTCCTCTTATGCTGAAACTGGGTGAACGAGGATTTAAGGATAAGTCTTCTGAATGGTCTTGGAAATTTCAAGCTTCAAATGATAGGTCTTCTATCTTCTCTCTGTGGCCTTGTTTCTGAGCCTCTCTTATCCTCAACTCGTTTAATGAGAATTAACCATTTTTGCTTAAATTTTCTGAGTTCTCTGCTTCTTCCCTGAATTTTAAAAGCTTCTCTTATCCTGAACTGGGCCAATAAGAATCTCAAAATTTTCAGATTCAAATACTGGTTTTTTTTGCTTCATGGACTTTATTAACTTGTTCTTGCACATTGCCAGAAAGCTTTATAAAGCCTTAATTTTCTTGTTCTTTGCTTATTCTGATGCATTTATTTTCTTCTCTGTTTTTTTGAGCTTACCTTATCCTGAATTGGGATAATGAAGATTAAGCTCAATTTTTTCTGACCGGTCTCCAAATTTATTAAGCCATGGCCTTTTAATTAAGCTGCATATACTTGTGCTTCTGTTGTGTCAGAAACCTCTAATTAACTAGCTATGCCTTTCCTGTTCTGTGTTGTATCAATTAAGCTTCTCAGGTTTGAATTGGGTTAGTGAGAATTGTCATGATAATTTTTCTTGTGAAACTTGAAATATTTATACTGATTATAAATTAAATAACTTGTGTTTTGCACAGTCCTGTAGAGCCAAGATATTCAAGTTTTTTTCAGCATCAAAACTAGATAATGGCACCAAGAAACAGCCGTGGGAAGGGCAAGGGAGAGAAAAAGAAGAAGGAAGAGAAAGGTAAATAGAAATATTCTTATTATTATATGAATTAATGATTATTGGTTAACTTTAATTAATTGAATCTGTTTTGGCTTTGTTCAACAACTATATGCAGTTTTTCCTGTTGCCTTGGATATCACCGTAAACCTTCCTGATGAAACTCATGTTGTTCTCAAGGTTTGTTGCTATCAAATTGATTTTTATTCATAAAGTTATATTCTTTCTATTTAAACCATTATTTTATCAGGAAGAATATTAAAATTCTTAATAATATGCTTATTTTAATCGCAGCATTTGACTTGCCATTGGTTAATTGCTATATATTAGCAACTCCCATGTCTCTTTTTGTGCTAAGACCCTTCTAGGAATCTTTTGCCAATTGTACTTTTTAGTACTTGATAGGTTAGAGTAAATTGTAAAGTTGTCTTGCACTTTTACATAAACCATTGTTATATTTTAGTTTCAAAATGAATGTTTTAAGAAAAATTGGTGAAAAATTCCTATTTATTGGTATGCAGAACTTAATATATTTTTATATATAAAAAGCATTTTTGTCGCGTGGGATTTTATATATAGTAAGTATAAGTACTTTGATTTAGATTTTTGTAATCAATAAACAATCAAATAAGGATTTTTTACCGATTTCACCTAATTTTTTAGATAATTTATCATCATTGAAAAATTGTATATTGTAATGCAATTCAATCAAAATTCAAATTGAGTTTGAAATGAAATATTATATAATAATTATGATATTTAAATAAATATAGGAACAATTTATTTTTGTTGTTGTTATTATTATAAGCTTATAGAACAAACATAACTCTTTTATTAATAAGAACAAAAACAACTTTAGTCATTGTAAGGAAATAGCTTTAACTAACATCCAAAACGATAAAACCTACTTTTTTTTGTCTTCTTGACCTCATTTTCAGTCAATCACTTACTTTTTTAGGTTCATACCACTAGTTTTTTGTGTACAAGTTACTTGGTTTAGCTAAACAGCAATTTGCCCAAATATCCAACATTTATTCGACTGTTCACGCAGCCCTTGTGGCATGTTTGGTATGATGAAATCGGGATGTAAAATTAGAAATGTAATTCATTTCCTATGTTTGGTACGATGGAATTGGGAGGTGGAATTGGAAATGGAAATGGAAATAGAAATGTAATTCAAAATGGACAGAAATGATTTCCATGATGTAACCCATGGAATTGTTTTTTGGCCTATCATTTCTTTCCATTTGCATCCTCATTTCCATCTTCATTTACATTTCCACCAAAATCAATTCCAACGTACCAAATGTGCCATTAATTCTCTCACACACACAAAACATAAATTAAATTAAAATTGATCTGATTTGGAAATTAATGGCTTAATTTCAATCATTTTCTGATGCACAATCTACTTTGAGAAAATATCTAATATTTAGCTAATGATTTGATGATGGTTCTTCCCGGCCACGTAACATTGATATTTTTTATTTTTTTAAGTTAAAGTAATATAGTCTGCTTAAAAATATAAACATCATTTTTAATTCTTATCATTTTTAGTTTTAATTTTCTATAAATTTATAACCGAATCATATAATTTATAGTTATAATTTATTCTCCAGCATTAATATTTTATTCACATGTATTGTCTCATTATTTTCATAGGATGATGCTAAAACTAAATCATAAATGTACCAAGAAATTAAAAATAATAATAATAAAACAAATTCATTTTAAATATAGTGCAGAAAAATTTTCTAATTTATTTATGCTCATTTTAATAAGTAATAATTTTTAATAACGTTTGAGAATTTCTAACTGCAGGGAATATCAACGGACAGGATTATAGATGTTCGTCAGTATCTATCAGTGAACACAGAGACTTGTTACATCACAAATTTTTCCCTATCACATGAGGTAAAATATTTGAGTGGCATTTGCAGATTTAAATTAAATAATTTAATTTCTCATAAATTATTTGCGATATATTTTTTAATTTACGCTGTTTTAATGCTTGAAAAAGCCAACACATTATACAGGACATGATGCCGTATTATATTTATCAGAGCCAATTTTTTTGACTCGTGTTTTGACAAAATCTCTGGCCAATAATTGCTTTTTTAATAAAAAAATTATTATAATTGTAAAAATTATTCCGTGATAGCAAGTTCTCAGCAAAAGAGATAAAGTGTGTGTTTGAGAATTCATTGGAAGAAAGGAGTTTATGGATTCAAAAAAAAATTACGGATTTCAATTTGTTATTTTACGAATTTCATGTTATTTAGCGACAGAAAAATCTATCGCGTTATTTTTCATCATAAAATTTACATTTAACGATAGAAAATATTAGTGACCCTCGTGTTAGCGACGTTGAATAGTTAATCTGTCGCTAAATGATATTTTTCTGATAGTGATTATCTAATAACAATTTTCAGACATTTGCATCATTTTTTATGTTTACTCATCATCTTCATTTTGGTGACGTGTAACGCAGGTGAGAGGGCCACGGCTAAAGGACACGGTGGACGTGTCAGCATTAAAGCCTTGCGTCCTAACGTTAGTTGAAGGTAATTAATTATTACTTATTTTAAAATCGTAATTATTACAAACTTAAGTCTTTTTTTCATGGACTAACTTAAAGTTGGTTCTTAATTGAGTTTTTTTTTTACCTGTTCTTAATTGAGTTGAGAGATTAAAAAAATTAATTAATTGATAAATTGATATTAATGAAGTATATAATTATCCAGTACGTATTATTATTTAACTTTTCTAAAAGTAAAGGGCTTTTTATATTATTATTTTGTTTCTATGCGACGCTGGGTCTATTTCTTCCTCTGATGTTGGAGTTTTTGACGCAGAGAATTACGATGAAGTGCGAGCGGTGACTCACGTCAGACGATTGCTTGACTTCGTTGCATGCACGACAAGCTTCGGCCCGTCGCCGCCGCAGCCGACAAAGGACAGCTCAAAGCCCGATGCCTCCAAAAACACAACCTCCACCACTCCGAAGTCCACCAAGTCTCAAGCGCCGCCGCCGGAGACCAATGCCGATACGATCAAGCAAACACCAAAGGACGCGGCGGCAGTTGACGGAGATGGCGAGATAAGCCACTCCATGCCTAAGCTCGGGAACTTCTACGAGTTTTTCTCTCTTTCCCATCTCATTCCGCCTCTCCAATGTATTCCTCTCAAACTCATTTGTTATTTTAGATCTATCGGTTTTCTGTAAGAGCCATACATTGTGACAAGTTATCGATACAGATATAAAGAGAGCAACGCGACGGCAAGTTGAAGAGATATCAGAGGCTGATCATCTCTTTTCACTTGACGTAAGACCTCGTCTTTCTCATCACTCTGGTGTTTCGCTCTAGAGCGAATGTCACAAAGAAAATTATAACGATTATATTCTTCTGTACTCAGGTCAAGCTGTGTAATGGGAAAGTGGTCCACGTTGAAGCATGCAGAAAGGGATTTTACAGTGTTGGGAAGCAGCGGATATTGAGTCATAACCTCGTTGATATGTTACGGCAGCTCAGTAGAGCTTTTGACAATGTTAGTTTTCCTTCCATTCCTTCTTGGATTGCTTCTGCTATCTGCAGACTCGAGTTTAGGAGTGCAAACCTTTAATACTTTGTCTGCTGTAAAAAAGATAGGCTCTCATTCTTCGAATAAATCGCCAGAGTTGCGAGTTCCCATTTTTTGTTTGATATGGATTCCACTATGTTCCTAAGTTACGCAGCAACGCAACAGATGAATTGGCCGTATTCCAACTTCCTAGTAACCAGTCAGTTCTTGTAAAAAGACAAATCTTTTTATCATCAAATTCCATAAGATGAAATTCGACGACAAGACCTCAACATTAAAATATAATATATTCCATCATGTTTCTTGTGCTTCAGCTTATGACACTCCGTGCAAGTTGTCATTCTTATTTCTCAAATTTCAGGCATATGATGATCTCATGAAGGCATTTTCTGAGCGTAACAAGGTAATGCCTGTTTTTTTTTTTTTTTGTTTCTTCACCTATTTTACGTGTATTCTTTACTATTATTTATATCTCGCCATATTGTTTGTGTTGCACGTTTAATCTAAGCTATAAATTCTACTTAGCCCATATTGTGACAAATCTCTTGATAATTTTTCTCTTCTTGTGTCCCTTTGGTCTCTTCAGTTTGGGAACCTCCCATATGGCTTCAGAGCCAACACATGGCTTGTTCCTCCTGTTGCAGCACAATCGCCAGCGGCATTCCCTCCTCTTCCTATGGAGGATGAAAATTGGGGCGGAAATGGTGGTGGTCTTGGAAGAGATGAAGAATGTGATTTGATTCCATGGGCAAATGAGTTTTCATTTATTGCATCCATGGCTTGCAAGACACCAGAGGAAAGGCAGGTTCGAGACAGAAAGGCATTCCTTCTTCACAGCTTATTCGTTGATGTTGCCATTTTCAGAGCCATTAAGGCTGTTCAGCATGTAATGGGACAGCCGCATTTAATTTGTTCAGATGTGGACAATGATAATCTTTACACTGAGAGAATAGGCGACTTGAGTATCAGGGTTCTCAAAGATGCTTCTGTTGCAAGCTGTAAGATTGATACAAAAATTGATGGAGTTGCAGCCACTGGTATGGATCAAAAGGATCTGGTAGAACGAAATCTTCTGAAAGGGATAACTGCGGATGAGAATACTGCTGCCCACGTACGATACTTATTTGATGCAGAAAATGATTGGTCAACTTGTTCACTATGCGTGCTTCTTTTCCATGCAAAACTAATGAACTATTTCTCGACTGCAGGATATTACGACATTAAGCCTCATCAATGTGAGATATTGCGGTTACATAGTTGTTGTGAAAGTTGAGGGTAGAGAGAGTGGAACTGTCAATTCTTCATCTCAACACGTTGAATTGCTTGATCAGCCAGAAGGTGGTGCCAATGCACTCAACATTAACAGGTTGGCCTTAATACTGCCATGTTAAGATAGTTTTCACATAGTTCTCTATCTTTTCCACTTTCCTATATTTTCCCCTCTCTCGTACATTTTTCCCTGCGATCTTATTAGCTTGAGCTAAAATTGAGAACTATCCAGTTCAAAATAGATGCATTAGTGGCTGTTCTCTGTTGGACTGAGTTGTATGCTAGCATTCTTCTCTAGGACGGTTGATCCAGTTGTCGTTCATGACAAAACTCACAGGGGTGATAACTATTATATTGTTCCTTGCAGTTTGAGATTACTTCTTCACAACACAACACAGTCAGAGAGCAATAGGCCAATGATGCAAGCACGTGAAGAACTTGGTGCTTCCCAGTCTTTTGTGGATAGACTGATTGCAGAAAGCCTTGACAAGCTTGAGGAAGAGGAACCTAATTCGGACAATTTTGTAAGATGGGAACTTGGAGCCTATTGGATACAACATTTGCAGGACCAAAACAATACAGGAAAAGATAAGAAACCATCCGCTGAGAAGGCTAAGAATGAAATGAAGGTTGAGGGTCTCGGGAAGCCCCTTAAAGTTCTCAAGAATAGCAAAAAGAAATCTGATTCAAACAATCATAAACTGGAATCAGAGAATACAAGGCCTCATGCATGTGTTAATGGGGAGGTTGAAATTGCACTGTTGCCCTCAATAGAATCCAAGAATCAAGCTACAGCTGCAGAAAATGAGCTTGTGCTGAAGGGCATTTTGCCTGAAGCAGCCTTTTCTAGGTTAAAGGAATCAGGAAGTGGACTTCACTGCAAGGTACTGTCATCTAGGTCTAATTAGGCATCTCTGAGTTTTTTAGTATTTGAACTAGGTTGTTTCATCAATCATCTTAACTGAACCGATTTATTACTTGCATGTTATTAACAGTCTATGCAAGATCTGATTGAGATGTCTCAGAAATATTACACAGATGTTGCTCTCCCAAAATTGGTAATGACCGGAACATCGGTTAATTTTCAGATTCTTCCTCCAGCATACACTCTCTGCTGATTGCTATTTTATTATGCAAAACAGGTGGCAGACTTTGGCTCGTTGGAACTTTCACCAGTTGATGGCCGCACCCTAACTGATTTTATGCATACTAGGGGTCTAAGGATGCGTTCTCTTGGACACGTTGTAAGTACTCTAAACTTTTCTTTGCGTATAACTGCACTTTAAATATCTATGAAAAGGAGCTATTTTGAGATCCTTAGAGTCAAACATATAGTCCTGCTTCAATTTCTACAGATTCTCTTCATGAAATGTAAGCTATACTTTATTGTCATCATTTCTATACCCTTTCTATCTCTTAAAGGACAATCTTAAAGACCCAATCAGGGTAACCAGAGTTATTTACTCTTAGGTGCTCTCATTTACTAGTATCAATTTTTCACTCATGCTAAACATTGCCGGTCGCCTTGGTTTTGAAGGGATTTAGATCCAAGGATTAAAAGGCGGAAAGACTCTGTGTCTTGGGATTTAAATACTTGTAAATTTTGGTTTTTTTTTTCATATTGCATGCTAATTTGTCAATTGGTTTTCTTCACGTACAGGTGAAACTTTCAGAAAAGCTGTCACATGTGCAATCACTTTGTATCCATGAGATGATAGTTCGAGCCTTCAAGCACATCTTGCAGGCTGTGATCGCTGCTGTTGCTGATAAAGAGAAATTGGCTGTATCAATAGCTGGCGCACTGAACATGCTGCTTGGTGTTCCCAAAAATGAAGAAAATAAATCATGCAATATCCACCCTCTGGTATGGAAATGGCTCGAGGTTTTTTT